>JAZHYW010046861.1:0-52500 GCA_037355805.1 Ixodes ricinus
TTAGAAGGAAAAGCAGTTTGCAGAACAAAAGTGAGGAAAACGGACAGAGTTTACATGAATCGAAGACAATGTTTTACAGAACACAAACACCAGTTGGCGATAAATGAGACACTTTTATTAATTAACGCTAGTATATTTAGGATGCACGTGAAAAACAATATTTTGTTGTGCTCTAAATAGATCCACTTCACGAGAGCAACGCATTATTGGAACTTTTTGACAACGGCATCGGCTTGCCTCTGCTTAGACGATCGAGCGCCCGGGAGGCGAGGCGAGACTTTTGTACCGCAGCGGTCGGATGCAGCCGAGAAGTTCAACAAGCGTGGTAAGTCGAGACGGACAGAACGAAAACTGGAGCCAAAGCGAGCGAGCGGTGAACCCGAGACGGTGGCCCTTCTGTGTGAACGAGTGTGTGCAGTTAAAAATAAAAGTGTTTGGTTTTGTTCAAGACTGATCGATATCTCTGATGCCAGAAGCAACGATTCCCACATGCACTGAAGGCAGCGAAAGCAGTCGCCCAATGTCTCCTGTAGACTTTTAGTTTCTCCACTTTGTCGCACCAAGCTTAATGCAAAGATTGTACAGCCTTCTGGAATATAAAAAAGCGATTTGACGATTTTTTATTTTTAATTGGCTACGGTAGATTTGCTTTGGCTAGGCACACATTGCTTTGGTTTGGGAATAAATAAAGGTAATGGAACATCCGCTGTACCGCTGTAACGATCGGACTAAGGAATTTCAGTTGCCATCATTAAAAATTAAGAAATAAAGAATATGTAGCCAAGCACGAAATTGTATAATCAAATGAATTGACCCGCTGCATTTGTTTACAAATAAGCAGTATAGTCTTTGCAGCAATGACACTGCGGAAAGCACGTTTGGCCGTTCTGAAAATTTGGGAGCAGTATTTCGATCACTCTAGAGGAGATACCCAGCAAAGGGAAAATCCCATCGGAATTAATTGAAAGTCAGATGATCGGCAGCAATAATAAAAAAAATTGAAAGGAAATAAAAATGGCCTTTTTTTTCAATAAAATCGGTTAAAAAATCGGTTAATTTTCATTTTTTTTTTCACATTTTATATAAAAAAAGTTGTGAAAATAAAATAAACTAAACTTATGCCCGTCATTATTCCGCATGGGGCGCACATAGTATTTGGTAAGCGACAAAATAAAATAACTCATGATTAAAAATAGTTTAAATGCCTGAATCACGTGTGATCACTTCTAGAGAAGATACAACAAAAAGGAAATCGCATCAAGATTCTATGATGGTATAAAATTAAACAGAAAATAAAAATGGCCTTTTTTAATAAAGTGGAACAAATATCGATACTTTTCGGCAAAATTTCCAAATTTTATATAAATATTTCAGTGAAACAAAATAAATAAAGTGCAAAAAAATCATTAGTATGAATGGGGCTACGCACATAATTTTTGGTAAGCGTAAAATATAATGACCATGAGTTACAAGAGCTCTGAATATGGCGGATTGTCAAAGAAAACGTGTTTGGCATTTTTGTCTCAATAATCAAAAAGCCGAAATTATTTTTCTTTCAACAAAAATAGTCGAATTCTTATATAAGGCACGAAAATTTTTTTACTGTGAGTTTTGCCTTAACTTCCGTATACCAGCGTAGAGCACAATTAAATCGCGAAAAAAAAACGATTTTCACCCTGCTCCACTCAATATTTTCTTCGGCAAAAATATTTTTTAAAAATTTTGAAAAATGGACTTTATTCTTCTCAGAAATAAGAATTATATATTTTTTTAAGTGCGCGTGTTCGATTTATATATATATATATATATATATATATATATATATATATATATATATATATATATATATATATATATATATATATATATACATATATATATGTTTGTGCGTGTGTGTGTGCGCGGGTGTGTGGTGTGTTTTGTTTTGTTTTTTTGAAACTTAACAAATTTTTTAAAAGAGCCTTAAAAGCTACATTTATGCGGTTTGTGCAGGTGAGTTATACGGCCAGGAGGACATAATACAGGGGGCTAATCGTAACGATCGGTCGGCTAATTAGGTAACATTTGTCAATTAACTTTTGATTTAGTAAAAATAGACATGATTCGTATTAGAAACTTGCTGAGCGTCATCGAAAACCACTAAATCAACTGCTTTCTTTGAATATTATGAGACAAAAACAGCATTTTACGGCATTCTAAGAAATGCGTCGTTTAGAGATTCTCGGTTTCTTTATCGGAGCGCATCTTTGCGCCCGCGGTCCTTCTCCCTGGTGATCGCGGCGCGAGGCCGCCGATTCGCCCCCTCGTACGATGGAGAGATGTATCGCGCCATGGTCTCCGAGATCCCCGAAGCGCGCGAACTTGCGCTTCGGGATCTCGGAGGTTATCGATCGCGACATGTGTGTTGCGCATCTCGGCCACTAGGGCGTAAAACCAAGGACGCAGAGATGCGCTCCGACAATAATCCGAGACCTAGAAACGCCTCCAAATAAAGCGTTTTTGGAACGCCGTAAAATGCCAGCCCTTGCATTGTATCTTTCTAAAAAATATTTATTTCAACCGTGAAAGGCAAGGTATTTCGGGCGCGCATGGAGGCTCGCTGAAGCTTATAAGGCTGCGAATTTGCGAGGCAAAAGCGGCGTTGTGGGGAAGTTCTCGGGACAGTGTTTAATTTCGTCCGTAATATAGTCTCACTCTTGACACTACTTTTTTGTGAATTATGTTACCTAACCTGATATAGCGCCAAATATTAAACAAAATGATATCGGTGTGATTAAACGCAAACCGAAAAGAAGTGCCCGACAGAAATAGATATAAACTGACTAACGTTGACGTTTAAACTAGTTAATATTTTATACACGAACTCATCTCTGTGACGTGCGGCGGCGTTGGTGGCGCGTCAGTCGCACTTCCGATCTGGGGCTGTGGGCAGAAGTCCCCGTGCCGAGACAGTGTCATTCCTGCGAATTCGTTTTGAAAGGAGCAAGACAAACAAATTACCCCATCTTCCTGAGGGGAACCATGGAGGTTGATGCGGAGCATCGTCGTTGGCTCCGAGGGAAAGAGTCAGTTGCGTGCTGACGTCGATGAGATGGCGCCACCGACTGCCCTAAGCGTTCATCCCCTACGCGAGCCTTCGTCGCGGCTCGCGGCAGAGAAAAACTTAGAACGCTCGCTGTCGCCGTTTATTTTTTTTTCACACTTGAAGAAGAGGAGACTAGAGGAGGGGAGAGTTGCGCGTCGCGCGCGGTGTGAGTAGAAGCGAACGCACGCGCAGTGCACGCAGCTGGTCGGAGAGAGAGCGGAGAGAGTAACGCGCGGCTGTTGGAGAGAGGGAGGGAGGAGTTGCGCGTGCGTAGTGTGAGTGCGGACTACAAGGCCGCGGGACATAGACCCGAGCAAGAGATGCTCCGCATCTAAAACCTGCTTTCTCTCGATCAAAACGCCGCGACTGGGGCCGTACCGAAAGTGTCGAGAAAGGTTTGAAGGTCAGTTTTCACGTGCTCGGTTCGTCCGAGAATTTGGATATGTGCCGTGAAAAGGGAAAAGCAGACGCCGTCGGACAACGATTGCTTGGGCGAGAAGCACTTTGGGTTGAATTCACGGATACTTACGGTCATCAGATTTATTTGTTTTGTTCCAACATGAACGCCAGAAAACCGCCAAGTTGTGCGGACCCCTTGCGGACTACGTTCAGTGCGTCTTCAAGTTCAAACGGCGCCTGATTGTTCAAACTGTCGTCTGCTCTTTCAAACATTTCTGCTTGTCGTCTGCTCTCTTAGACGACGCCGGTCCGTAGACCAAATGTTGGCCCGGTACTTGCGATAAGAAGTAAGTGCAGGCCTCAGAAGACTTAAATTTGAAGGTTGGTAAGCAGGCTCAATGTAAACAGTAGATACAAGGAGATTGTTGATTATTGTTACCCAGTGACCATCACCGACTTGTTATGCCTAATTCAGTTGGTCCGATTCTGCTTGCGATTTTCGAGTATCGACGTCGACTATCTGCAGCTACGGTTCACGCTTTTGCAACCCGGGCGGCGTCGGGACTGAAAATTTTGAGCGAAATCTCGTCATGCGAATTAGGCTTTAGCGTACATTCTGCGGCGTCGACGCGGAATGAATTGCCACATGTCACATATATTCACGCAAAGTTTTTCGGTGTAGCGAGCCTCGGTAATTTCGCTGACGCTGCTCAGGATAGTCAGACATCGCCAGGAAGACGTAGAACCAAAAATTCGAACGCGAAAAAAGGGCAGGGGGACTCACACTGACGCCGACAACATCGCATTTCAATGGTGTGTTTATGGGCGACGGCGACCTTCTTGCCCACACCCCCATCGCGCATGCGCGGCGCCGGTGGCGTTTGCTATGGGCACTCCGGGCGCTCCGGTTTGTTCGTAAACATGAGTTGGTGTATAATAAAAAAAATTCAGTCTTTCCACACTGGTGAAGAAGGAAGACCAGCGAAGCTGTACGCTCGTTCCGTGTGCTTCTTCTACGTCCTCGTCCGTTTTGAGCGCTGTTTCCTACGATGAACTCTCACCAACTCGCCCAACCATCCATTCTTCTATGATAGCTGCCGGATGGCTGGAAACCGACGGCACGCGCGCAAAGCGAGCGTGCCGTCGGGCTTGACGTTCGCCAGTTATTCGTTGCTTATTATAAAATTCGTTCCATGGAGTTCAGCCTTAATGCACGCCTGCCAGTCGATAAAAACGACCAAGGAGAGAGAACAACAGAGCCTCGTTTCGAGGAGGTAACGGCCGAGCGGACGCCCGAAGAACTTCCTCCGCTCGCAAAGGGACCGCTTCCCGCGGGAACTTTAGGACAACGGCCTCGAACCCGGCGGAGCGTGCGCTGTAAATAAAGACGTGAGGTCCAGCGACGCATCTTCGGCAGGGGACTCGGCGGCACAGAACGGCGTTTCTTTGCTGGGAGCGAAAGGCCGACAAAGACTCGGGTGCCGTCATCCTCGATCGATGCTTCGACGGAGCCGCCGTTCACCGATAAGCTGACAGTGCGGTGGAAGCCACGTGTTCGCGGACCAATCACATGTCCTTCTTTCGCGTCCATGCTCACGCTCCCGCCCCTACCCGCCCGCAGAGAGCGAGGTTAGGTGATGAGAGGGAGGCGGGTGATTGGTCCGGCGAGTACGTGGCTGCACCGCACTGCCAGCTTTGGGGCGAAGGAAAGCATAGGTCCGTTCACTACTAAGCTGGCAGTGCTGTGGAGCTATTCGCGCGTTCTAGACCAACCAACCTCCTTCCTTTCAAGACTTGACGACGGTTCTGCTCGGGGGAATGAAGAGGAACGTGATCAAGCGGTGAAAGATAGACACTTCGATTTGTCCAGCAGAGCACGTCAGCTTCCACGACGCACTGTCAGCGGTGATGGTTTACGGATCGCCGGTGCTGGACAGCTGTCCTGGTGACGACCCCGTTCGCTGGGGACCGGCTGCCGACAATGTGCGGGCGGAGTGGGGGCGACGCGCCTGGGCCCGCTCTTCTGGCTCCCGCGTGGTACTGTACCGCGGGCTCGGCTCTGCGTGCACAAACGCGGCGCCGTCTCGGGCTTCGGGGGACCGCGCTCGCGGCGTAACCGGCGTTGACATCGGCCGCACTCTCGAGAGCCGCGTTCGTTGTGTTCGTCAAGGCGCGTCGCCGCGCCGGGCTGACGCGGGACATCGTCGGGGAAGTTCACTGGGTCGGCTTCGCTCGTCGGCTCGCGGGCTCGCTCTCTATGCGGGAATGCTATTTGCGTTGGGAGGATTAGCGCGCGCGTTCGGGAAATGAAGGCTGGAGAACATCGTGCGTGCCAGAAAATCTCAGCCAGCTCGCACGGAATTCAGGGCATGCGAGAATGTGTTTCACGCTATCTTGGAGAAGCCAGAATATTTACCGCGCGTAAATTGAAGATATAGGTTTCGATTAAAAGTATATTTAAAGATTTCTGTAGGAAGCAAGTTCCAGCACGTGGCTCGTTAAAAGAAATGATACAATCATGCCGAGAAAGGCTGATAAGCTCCAGAACGTGATTCAAAAGGTTAAAAGTGCGAACTGAAACACGGACGAGCCAGAGGCTTACGTTACGACTAGTAAGCACGTTACTGTGCTTCCTTGCTTCGTGCGTGTTTGAGTTTACGCGCGCTTAGCCTTTTAAATGTTGCAGACCAACTCGACCCAACCCAAAGTTTAATTGCAGAATGCTGTGATGGGCGTTACACTTATCGGCGTTCGTCTGCAGGAGACTCCTTTTTGAAAGACTCTTCCGGCTGTTTCTGCTGTTTCTTGCGTTCGCCATAGAGACTCGGACACCTTCTGCGGCTGCCTGATTCGTAGGAGCCATGGCGACGGTGGAAAGGAAGAGAGAGTCTGAAGGGACAGGAATTTGAAGAGGTCTCCAGCAAGGCTGCCAACACGGACAGTCAGAATTTCCCTTGCGGACGCCTGAAATTTCCCTATTTCTGCCGAAATTTACCTCGCTTGCCCAAATAATTATATAATACTAAATATTCGTTGTTTTCTGCATCACTTCCATTTTTACGATGAGAGATATATTATGTAGCCTTTACGCCTCGCGTACGTTTCGTAAAAAATGAGTTTATCGGGCCAAAATAGTGGTCAAAGCAAATCTAGCGAGGGGAAGTGTTACTGGGAGATTCAAACTGACGAATGAAACCCTATCTTCGCCTTAGATATGTATGCACGTCATCAGAACATGGTACTGCTTTAATAACTCCTTTAGCGCTCTTTATAATAGTCAGTTCAAAACAAAAGCTGTAACACAAGATAGAGTTCTCAAACTCGAACACATGAAACACGACACATAGTAAGCACCATTTCAGTGCACGGCACTTCACGAAATGTTATTAGTCATGGTAAGTCTGTATCTTGGACATGGTGTCTGTATCTCCAGACATCGCAGTATTTCTTGTTGTACCCAAGCTTTCTTTTTTCGCGAGAAGGCACAGTGGCGCTCTCAGAAGCTTCGAGTTGGCTGGTCCCTTCCTCCATAGTTTTCACGGCGGCGATGAAAACTGATTTTGCCGAAAAAGTTGTTCGAGTGCTCCTCAGTGTTGCCAGATGGTCGCACAACGAACCGCCAAGTGAATGGAGGGAATGACCCAAATGTACCCAAAGCCACTAAAATTCGATGTTATCTCGAAAAAAAAAATCATAATTGACCTATAAATTTTCAGATATATACGGTGCCAAAATTTCCCTTAAACTAGCAAGATTTCCCTTATTCCCACATAGACCTGAATATTACCGTTAATCTGAGAAATTTCCCTCGGGTTGGCAGCCTTGGTCTCGAGGAGAAGCGTCCTTGGTCCGCCTACACATGCTCAAAGCCGCGAGGCGCGCGACGCCTGCGACGAGCCCAACTCGACGGTAGTGCGCTTGACAAACGCGTAACGCTTTGCGAGGTCAGTCTTTCGTTACAGCCATGCGTAACAATCGAACGCTGCACAATGTTATGAAATTCGCCTTATAAAACACACACTGTGTAAAAACAACAACAACAACGGTGTGGAATTATTTCTTAATTATCCAAAATTAGAGCGATTTCTGTATACTTTCTTGTGTTTACACCTTAAAGGGATACTGAACCGAAATTCGGAGCTCACAAAGCAAGGCTGGAGCGATAGGCGGGATGGTGCGAAACCCGCCAAAAAACATCACTCATACCGCGATGTCTCAAACAGATGGCCATATTTTTGGAAAATAAATGTGCAGTTCAACGTAGCCGAGACATGCGACGTCACGGTCTCATTCCCCCTCCTCTTCCTTCGTCCCCTCCGAGCAAATAAATCGAAGCGAGAGGGAGGAAAGCGAGGCCGCTTCCCCTCATTCTCCCGGAGGACATTTACGTCAAAGACCTCGCTCTATCGCGCCCTTCTTTTCCAAAAAAATACGGTCATCGGTTTGAGATATCGAGGTAAATGTGATGTTTTGGAGGATTCTTAGAGTCCCGTTCAACGCTTCTACGGCGTTATTTGCGAAATTCTAATTTCGGCTCAGCACCCCTTTAAAGGCTGGAACGGATGTGCGAAAAGTCAACCGATTATCGCACGAAAACCTGAACTCGACGAATAGTCGCACACCCATCTCTCTTTTTTTTTCTTCTTCTAAAAATTGAACCAAACGAGGGTATCCTGTAGTATGGAAAAAGCGAAATACGTTTTAAACGATATCATATTGGCTGTTTACGTGCAGCATAACAATACGGTAATTTCTCGAAAATAGCTTTAAAATGATTTTCGCAAGTTACGATTTGTCCGATCTTCGGAGAGTTTTTCTCACGGGCTTTTGCAGCGCTTGGACGCCCTAAACGACGCACTTTTCGCCACCGCGAAAATAGTTCGGCTACTGAGGCCAGATTCACGAAACGATCTTACGCCAAAAATGTGCGTAAGACAAAACTTAAGAACAAATTCGTATTCACGAAACGAAATTTTCGTAAGTTTTGCGCAGGTTACGACGAAATCCTACGACAGCTCCGAAGCTGTCTTACGCACTTCTTACGATCAAATCAGCATGGCCGACAGCGTCGCTCAGTTACTTGGTCGCGACGACCAACGGACGTTTATTTTTCTACGTGCGCTTCTCACGCGTCCCGACTTCAAGCAGCAAGAAAAAAGTAAAAAGTACTTGAAACAGACCACGACGAACAAGAACGCTGGATCCACAAACACCCGGGAAAAGCTCCAACGGCCACGATTCCACCGACACCGACCAAGCGAGCTCGGCAGATAGGCCTAGCAGGCACTCCGACTCGGCGGCAGCGGTGCTCTGACGGTCCTTGGCCAAGACCGTCTGCCCACGACCGGCTGGCGTGCTGAATGGAATATGCCCGCGCGACCCTTGTGAACCCTTCCCGTGTTATAGTTTGATCGCTGACCTCAATTTTAGATTAAGAGGTCAATCTCTTCCTCTTGTCATCTCCTTGTTTTCCGAGGCAGCGGTGACGAACGCTGTCGTCGAAAAGGGGCTCTCATCGATTCTATCTCTTTGTTTTGTGTGATATAGAGCTCAAATAAACGCCGTATGGATTACCTTCGCAACACGGTATGTACACTTTGTTATTAGTATTCCATTTTTATTCTGACACGACTGCACCTCACTGTCGATCGCTATAACAGTTCGTGGGTCGCAATGCCGGTCCAACCTTTCTTTGCCGGGTGTCACGTCAGCATCGAGTTGCAATCGTAAAGGATCGGTCCCGAAGCGCTTATCAATTCGCGGTCCAACAGCGCGAATCCAGCACTTCGATCAAACGCGCGTCCGCTCCGAGTGTGAACAGGTATTACGTGGCTCTTGCTGACACTCTCGTAGTTCAAACGTATCTTTTTTAACGTCGGCTCGCTCCTGCATCTCCGAGGCCGCGAAAAACGCCGCGGCAATTTGTTTCCATCTACGTCGCTTTGCAAACGACTGACACGGGCCGTCTTTTACCAACGATGACAGTTGTGTTGACTTCGTAGCGATCGAGTTCGTAGCAGTCAACGGAGGCGGTTACGCATCCCGGCCTCGGCATTCGGGCGTGTTTAAATCGTGTTAGCGTCGACATATCACTGCACGGACACGAACCCCAGACAAGCGGTGGCAGAAAGGCCGCCTGTGTTTGTTATGAAAAATCCACGTGCTCCGAACGGCTCCGAACCATGCCGAGCTCTCCGATTGGTTGTTCGTGCTGCCGAAGACGCCGTCGCCATAGCAACAGCACCGGTAAGTTCTAGTTTTTCCGTACGAGAACGTCGCTTTCCTCCTCTCACTTAAGAACGCGTTCGTGAATACCGATTTCTCCTCTTCTTACGATGTTCTTAACTTACGAACTTCTTAGCTAAGTTGTCGTAAACTAAGAAGCTCTTCGTGAATCTGGCCTCTGATGATCGAGGAATCTGAAGCGAATTTAGGACGCCTTTTAAACGGGAGATTAAAACGCCTTTGTAATAAAGGATTCGTAGAGAATCGGCGAGCCAGTGCATGTCGAGGGAGATGCACAGACGCGTAATCGCGAGCTGAATCGTCAATTCTCCAAATGCCCTCAGTTCTTAAGGCCTCTTAATTACCCTTGAAGCAGGGATCTCCGAGTTTTCGGGCAATCTGTATATGCCCGCCCGCGGATTCGGGTGGGCACATACAGATTGGCCGATCGACGGACAAAGCTCGTCCGCGAAAATGGTTTTATGAGGTTTAAGTATACGCGTAATGGCCGAACCAGAGGCTGCGATGTTAAGGGCGACTCTCAAAGCAAACCTATATCAACCTATTAAAGCTGGCACGAGTGTCGACTTTGCAGCAGTGCTTCGTTGTGGTCCTATAGTTTAGGTCGACGACAAAAATCGCCCTTCACTCGCTCCTAGATTCGCTTAAAACTAGAGTTCCACTGCTCGTACGTACTCATACGGAGGACACGGCGTTCGCCGCAGGGCATGGTGAAAGCACGTCTGCTTAATTTATTTGTATACTTTCAAACATTTCGCAAACACTTTTAGAGTGCATAACGTTTTTGTGCAATCTGTTCATTTCCATATCGTTCATTTTATTCGTTTTCTCTTTAATGTGACTCTTCCACTTGCAACGACGCGGAGATCGTTTCCTTGGTCATCGAGATTCGCGTTCTTAAATTGCCTTACCTCATACACGGTTTTCTTTAACGTAAGAGCGCAGGTCGTTTAGAAACACTGCACCCTACAACGTTACAATCAACCCAAAACATGTCCCGGAACACAACCGCTATAACATAAAAAATGGGAAACACTTTGGGACGAGCATTGGGAGATAAGAGCAGCAATGCCTCGGTGAGCTCCAATGTGTTTTCTCCTCCCGAATTAGCGGTGGATGCGCACGATCGCTTCGTTCGTGCGCAACATCTTCCCAGCCTTATGCGAGAGCAGGGTTATATAGCTAATGACTATTAATTAGGGCCGGTTGTTCCAACTGCCCACGCTAAAATGAAGCAGAAGAAAAAAGAGAAACGGTACGAGTGGAGGGCAATTTGATCTGCATCCCGAAGCCGCCGAATGCGTTACACGCAGGCGCTGCTAACTCAAAGTACGCGGCAAATTGCAGATTGGAAATTTTAGCCAGAAGCAGCGCCGCTTTCGTTTTTTGGTGTAACAAATAAGGCGCTCAGCTAATGACTCAGTCGCTTTCATTAGTGCAGTTGTTGATGGTCCTTCTTGTGCGATGTGCGCTAATGAGGCAGCCGGCGTCGTTAAGCTGCTGGACCAGCCGCTCGCTACAGCAGGCCTGGACGAACGGCGAGCGAAGAAATAAGCGACAAAGAAGCATAGGGCTACGTATATAGTGACCGAGAACTTTTCAATCGATTCTGGAAACCCCGTGCTTTCCAACGACAGATCTCGCCGGTTCTAAGCGATTGCGTAATTCGTACTTTAAATCGCTGATTTTCCGAAACTCCAGCCGCGTTAATCATGACGGCAGTAAACTTCTGACCTCATTAGACCTAAGAGCATTCGGGCTGCTGAGCTCGTTTCTTCATTCGGGCTTGGATGAACTGAGCTCAGCTTTGAAACATGCGTTTGTTTACATTAAAACGTGCTCCTGAAAAATGAGTCTCTAAAGCCGTGCGTGAGTATGTTTCCTTCTACAACGCTGCACGGAACTGTTGAGACCGGAGTACGGTGATTAAAGGCTGTACTGCATAGTATGAAGCGAATATGCCACTGAACAATCCACGAACTTTGCCCGGCGGCATCGTTTACTTCGTCGACGTCTGCCGTGCGGCGCAACAGCCACGGTTCTGACGTCATGTGCAGAGCATCCCCGCTGGGCGAAATTTGTTTTGTTTTTCAGTTTTGATTTTGATGAGGAAACCGCGAGGAAACACTTCGGCGACATCAACGTAGCGTGTTGTTCAACGGACAACATGTTGCTTGCTGGTTCTGTTGCCCAACAATCCTGTCTCCATTTCGGAAACATCAGCACAACATGGACGACAGCGACAGTGCTACCTCGGTGTGACAGCTTTCGGCAACAAAAACAGCAGCAATTGGTGTTGGACAACACGTGTTGCACGGTTCGGTGGATGAGCGAATTTCGTACCGACAACATGACAACAAAGACTGCTTTAAGCGTGAAGCACTCGCTCGGAGCACGTGTTTCTGTTAAAAAAATTTGCACAATTAAAGGCCTGGCAAATGTGATTTAACAATATTCAAGCCTGATATGCAGATGAGATGTTAAAAAAATATAATTACCAAAAGCAATTGTCTAAAATGTGACAGCCACTGTCTTGAACATTACAAACATTCAGTTAAAGTTTGAATTGCCGGCAATGGTCCGGCCACATATTGCTAGAATAATAAAAATAGCACGTTTACTTTCGTTGAAAAGATGTTAAAGTCATCCACGAAAGCGAGCGATACCAAAATCAGAACTTGAAAACGACCACTGCCGAAAATGGTCGTTGATATTTGGAGCTGGAAAACGGAAGCTGAAGACTAGTAAAATTGTTTTAAAACCCTGGGAGTTTGGGCAAAAGAGGCGATCACAAAGCAGACCGGAAAGGCAAATAGACAGCGTTGAAACATAGTTATAATACGGGTCGTTGTGACGGCCGAACCGTCAGTCGCACTCTTGAAATGATTACAGCTGAGAGCCAGGCTACATAAAACGCTTTGGGGTACATTTGACAAGAGCGTCTCTTGGATGAGAAATGGGAATTTCATGAAGCGTAGAACTGCTTCATAGGCTAGCGTAGATCATGAAATTAGCAGTTATCTCGTCTTCCTCGCTAAGGTCTATACTTCGTTTCACCTTAAGTCCAGACGCAGCCGTCGCTACGAGTTGATGAGATCAATCAGAGAACGTCAAAAGCGCACAATCAGGGTGCTCGTCATGTTTGTGTACGTGGTCTATTATTGCTGAACCAATCATAAACAGAAAAGGCCTAGTGACTTGCGCTTTTGACGCAGCTTGATTGGTCCTATCACTCGTAGCGTCGGCTGCGTCAGGACTTAAAATGAAACAAAGTATAGCCAACTGTCGGAGAACAAATCGGCCAACATGTTTGCCGGGCGAACAAAAAACATGTCTCCCAACAGCTGATGTTGTCTCCGGAAAAATGTTTCCCTTGTGTTGACGGTCAAAGTTGTCCAACTGTTTTCTTAACGTGACAGCGCACTAAGAGAAGCAAATTTCGTTATCAGGCTTTTCTTCTGTGAAAAGAAATGTTCGTTAGCGATCAGCTATTCTTGTCTATTTTGCCGTTTTGACTTCGCCGGGCTAGCGTACAACCTGCACAAACTTCCGGACTGCGGCTGTGGCAGTTAAAAAGAGTGAATAAATCTCGACAGGCATCGTGACACACGTAACCAGCCATGAACAATTTTGAAGAGTCTCAGTGCTGCGAACGTTCGACCGCGTTACCAAGTGATCGACCGCCTCAAAAGCCGAACCCGACTTTCGTTGTCGTTCTTCACTTTTCTGGGGTTAACGAGTGACTTGAGAGATGCATGACCTGTCGAAATACGCCTGTTGTGAGCGTAGAAAACAAAACAAAAAAATCTTCACATTAACTCTGGGGCAGTAACAGGAACATACACATCGTTGAAAAAAAGTAAAAATAAATATTCACCGATGTTAATAGTAATACGAAGTGAAAAGGTCCAGTCTTCCATTCAGGAGTGCTTATAGCGTCTGGCCTGCCAGCCTTTACGTGGGCACGTGTCCTCTGTGTTGAATATCGAACATAATGCACTCTGCACAAAACGCCTCTAAACTGCGGCACACGCGACTGTGGCTCGGGTCCCAAACAAACGCGGCGGTCACTCGAGTCAAACATAATTTAAGATTTTTTAATCCCCTCTTTTGACATTTTGGAAGCGCGTGAATCGTATACAACGAAACGTCGTATTCTGCAATTCCGAGCGGCGGTTTCGGGTCGATATGACGAGCCCCGACCATACAAAATTGAGTTCGGACAAAGAAAAAAATAGTGTTACAATTGATAGGCGCGAGGCGGGGATAATCACCGTACAGTTTGCATTATGCTAAGTGGCCTTGAGAACGCCGGACGCTGGATGGAACCGCGTGAGCGCGTCGCAAAATGCCAGCAGCCGCTGTTGGTATGCGCGAGTTTTGAACGCACGTTATTTAGAATACGGCGTCGAGAGCTTTGATCGCGTCATTAATCGTAGCGAGTGTTCGGCACCTTTGTGGGCTCTCTGAAGTTTAAGGCTTATAGTCGGTGCATAAGCAGACGACGGAGCTTGATCGACCATGGGCGGCTTCTATACAAGGCGTTTACAGCAGAAGTGTAGTAAGCTGGGCGAGTTGGTATGATGACATAGTGAACAGTGCATGTTCCTTTTCTCTGTCCTTGTCTTTTTGTGCGCTATTCTGTTGACTGGCGTTTACAGTGCTTACGAATCCACAGCCCAGCACTCGCATGTTGTCAACTTTCCATCATGAACTTTCCAATCAGCCCCAGCTCTTGGGTCCGCATATGCTATGCGCGGAAAATCGCGAAGTGATTCGCCGCCGCCCGTACAGGTCCCTTAGCTAAGGATACATTTACGATGGTCTGAATGGCGCGTTAAAAATATGTTCGTTATCACAAGCCGAAAAAACCACAACTTCTGTTCGCGGTATGTCAGGTACGCTTTGCTAGCAACCTCTGTCGTTACGACAGGGCGTGTTCCACTGGACAGAAGAAAGTCTTGTTTGTATAAAAACGGCAGTGCCGAAGACTGCTTGTTTCGCCAACCCGCTGATTTTTGTCACGTCAGTGAACAAACTTCATTCAGTGTTCGTCACGCAAGTGGGAGAGTGAGAATTTTGTGAAGGAGCGCGTACGCATTCGAGGTGGCTTCGAGCCTTTTCACGCCGGCCTCGACTGCAAACGTTCTGATTTTAACTTTGACGTTGCGTTAGGATCGTGTGAGGCTGAGTCTTACTCAATCAGTCGACGCATCATGGAGGCAGAACACCCCCGTTTCACATTGGACGTTTAAAACCAAAAAAAAAAAACATTTCGTTTTTAATTTGTATAAGAGCCGCTGCTTCGTACATTATCCAGTGCATAAAAGATTTGACAGCGGAAAGATTTTAAAATTATGTCTGATTCTAATGTTTCCGTTGTAGCGAAGTGGTTTGGCAAGGACCACACGACTGCTAACCTGGGGTTTTAGCTCGCACCATGTAGTAGAAAGTTTACAAGAACGTAGACGTCTAGAGTGGGAGGTTAGTTGGTTAAGAACGGCGTCCGATGCGTCCGCTTCGAAGCGGTCATTTGTACTGTGTAGTTGTACTGACTTCAAACACAGGATTAACGCGCATGACGCAGTAGTGATTACGAAAATACACTTTAGTAAAATGTCTGTCCACATAAAAATAGGCAGCAGGATGGAAATCTGAACGAATGACCTCAAAGTCTGAAGTGCAAGCTACTCAGCAGTGAGCTTGCACTCCAGACTTTGAGGTCTGAACTTCTACTATTTTTATTTGGAGAGATATTTGTCTAAGGTGCATTTGCGTAGTCACTACTACGTCATGGCGTGTTAATCCGAGGTTATAAGACCCGCCGCACATTCCATATGTAATGGCTGCTTCGAAACGGTCATTTGCTGAGGAGCTCACTTTCCACGGTGCTGCAGTCGAGCACCGGATGCTACTTAATCACTTGGCTTCTTCTTGAGTGTTATGTGCTGGCGCTCAAGCAAGTAGCTCTGACAGAACCGTGCAAACAGTGTCAGGCACACGGTGGGAAAAAACACGTTGAGGTGATGACTCTGGCCGCTCTTCCCGCGGGAAGCGAGCGACCAGACCGTGTTCGGAGCTAGCCCGAACCGGAGTGGTTAGTCCGCGCCGCCGCGGAGGGCGCCGAGGTATGAGGTCCCTCCTCGGTGGCCACGGTGTTGGCGGCGTAGCGTGCTCGCCTTTTTCACGGTGTGGTGGTGTGGTGGTGTTGTGCGGCCAGTGGTTGGCTTCGTGTTTTGCTTTTGTGCTGTGTCGATCCAATCGCCACCATCGTGCACGAAAGTGAGCCTTAACCCGAAGAAGAAGATGGAAGAAGGAAGAGAACACAGATTTACGGACTCTGGCGACTTGGTGGCGCTGCGTGGCGGCGATAAGGTACAGCAAGAAGTGGTGAGCGAGGGACCGCGGGACCGCCGCTGGGAGAAACAACCGGAGCGGTCGGTTTGGAAGATATCCCATATTTGGGCGCCATCTATCCCCATGCGAGCGAAGCGCGAGCTCGGTGCGCCGAACATAATGTGGCCACTGCGTCGGAACGAGAGTCACCACCTAAATGTGTTTCTTCCACCGTGAGTACAACAAGAAGCGGTGAGCGAGGGAATGCGGGACCACCGCTAGGAGAAACAACCGCAGCGGTCGGTTTGGGAGGGGCCCGATACTTGGGCGCCATCACTCCCCGTGCAGAGTGAAGCGTTCCGTGTGCCGAACATAATATGGTCGCCGCGTTGGACAGAGTCATCTACAATGTTTCTTCCACCGTGATCAGGCCCGCTAACGTAGCGCGTAACAGCTAGCGCCGACTATACAGCTTCTTTGAGTTAGCATATTCAGTCACCGAATATGCCAAACATTGCGACGAACGCGCTCCTCGACGCTTCTATTCTCTGTGTAGACAGGAATACTGGAAGAATATCGAAACTGGTCACGCGAAACATAGTCCAACTGCGCGTGACTTTCTTTCTCGTCGCGTGACTCACCATAATTGCCAGAGCTTCCGGACTGCTCGGGTAGACGTGACGTCCAGCCGTTTGATGTGGGCCGGCAACAAGACGACGGAGCTGATCGACCGTGTGCGGCTTCTGTACAAGGTTTACGTTGACCTCAGACTGGCGGCGATCGTTGTGGCCACGATGCTGAGCGTGTGACTTGTGCGGCGTACAATTCGCACCATCGAATTCATATTTCTCAGCAAGAAGAAATACGAATGGCTACAAGTACGGTGGGATAGAGTTGGTAAAGACACCGGCATCTAAGATGCCGAATCGAAGGAGGCCATCGAAAAATCCGTAAAGAACCTTGGTCCCAGCAGAATCCAAGCGGAACCTGTATGTTTACACGGACTCGAAAGAGGCAGTTCGGGAAGGCAACAAACGTGATAGCCGAGGCCGCACTGTCAGAAGAATCAAGAACACGACTAAACAGCTTCAAGCCGAGGATCGCAGTATCAAAATAAGGTGGATCCCGGGACACCGAAACATTCACGGAAACGACGAAGGCGCAAGCAGCCGCGTGAGAGTAGCTACATGTCTTCCCACCCGGCCCAGGCACAAGTCGCCCCGTCGTCGCCAGAGGAACTCCGAATACACGGCGGGCGGAACGAGCAGCGGCGCAAAGCGCTAGGAGACAGAACAAAGCCTTTCGAAAGCGTGAGGCGCACGCGGATCGCAATTCAAAGCGTCTCGGGCGGCAAGAGGACGAGGCCCTTGGAGAACGCGAGGCGGAAGTAATACGTCGCAGGCGGCATGCTTTCGCATTCACAACTCATAAGAAGTGCTTAGGTGTACTCGGAATTTTTGTTTCCTCTTACTCCGTTCGCTTCACTTCATCAATGCCCCAGCAGGACAGGTTCTTGCCACTTTAGGTGCTACTGTGTCCTTCTTCCCAGCATAGGCCTTTGTGGAGTCTCGTCAACGCCCGCTTCAGGGGCTCGGCATATCGGTAAGACAAGAGTAGGTCGGCTATGAAGGCTCAATCTGGCGCGTGATTAAAGCATCGATACTCCGCTCAGCTTTGAGCTGACAGGGGGGCCAAGGCGACAAGCGGCAGATACCTCCTGCTCCTTTGAAGCGCGGCGCGTATTTTTGGCGCGAGAGCTCTTTCCTCAAAAGCCCGTTTCAGAGCCACAATCTTGCGCCTGCTGCCTTCGATGCCCTGTAAGCGGAGCTGTAACGGAAGATTGAACGGTGCATACATAGTGCTTCTCTGGTGCCAGCGCGCGTGTAAGTGGGGCGGTTGCATAAGTATACTTTCGCGCATGCGTGCCTGAGCGCTTTCTTTTTATGTAATGTAGATTGCTATCATCTGTCCTGTAGATTGCTGTCACATAGTGCTTCCTCACTGAACATGTAGTGCAGTTCTTTATGTGTTGTTTCATCCCGCTACTGAAGAAATAAAACAAGCGAGAAAGAGCAATGTTTATAGAACACAACGACGCCTCTAGAAATGCTAGTGGTCTTACTTTTACAACGTGACACTGCATTTAAGCATAAAATGGGGTTCAACGTTTACTGAAAATATACGTTGAACATACAGAAATAAAGGTGACAGTAGTAAAATAAAAAGGTAAACGATTGTCTCGCCTCTAAGCACTTAAAAAAAGGAAAACAAATTTAGAAGGTTAACAGGAGAACGCACGGGAAGATGGGAAGCCGATGTCAACATTCAAAATAGAACCCGCGATGTTCATTTCAGGATGAACCACGGTCCTCAAAAAACGATAAAGTAAACGTTTTTTTGGAGAAACAACTGCACATGTTACTCCAGTCCACAATCATCGGTCTGTTGACAAGTGTTGTTGGTCATTCCTCTTTGCAAAGCTAACAAGTAAAAACAAGGGTCGAGTCTACGAAGAAGTAAGCTGTCCTCAGAAAATCCATCGAAGTATCCACCGTGTTCTTATATGTACATAAACGTTCGGTCACAAATAACAAAATAAAAATGGTCTTTCTCCTCTTGTTGCGTATCCAATTTCAGACAAGCGTGCCCCCTCTTGCGATAGACGAGAAAAATAACAATGGAGGAATATATAAAGTTACCATCGTGTCTTATTGCAATACCGATCCCTCGGGGCAAGCGTCACAAGAGCCTCTGCCCAGAGAGCCGTTCTGTCTGGGACACTCATACTTTTTTCCGCGTTCCGTGCGTCCTATTTCTACAACCCCATACGCCAGCGGCGCGTCAGCGAACATATCCGATAACACAAACAAAGGTCCGTCTTCGCTGTCCGGCCTGCATTCACCGGGACAGGACCAGAGTAACGCCGAAATCCAATTACATTACACGCCGAGTGGTCTCGGGTCGCCCGGGGACATTTCTCCGCAAGACGAACGCTCAAGACAAAAGGAACGAAGGTCATTGTTTTCCCTATCTATTACGCTTTCTTTTTCCACTTCGCTATAAGATTCGGACTCCCGAAGCAGAGAATTTTATCCTGTCGTTTCTGTTCGCAATTAAAAAAAAAAAAAAAAAAATGTCAGTGGTTTTGATGGGTTTTTTGGATATATATATTTCGGGTCCCCAGCTGGGTTGGTTTCCGTGGGAACCTGCGCAGTTGACGGGCCCTCAAGGGGAGCTCGGACCGTCGGCTCGCCCGGGATGGAAACTCTGCCGCTGGGTATATCCCGCGGATGGGCCGGAAGAGAAGGAAGTCCAGCGGAACAAATCCTCGCGCACGTAGGTCCGTCCCAAACTTCGTGCTTTTCGCCACGCGACCAGTTCGCAATAAAATTGCGAAATATAATTTCGCCACGATACCAATTCGCAATAAAATTGCGAAATACATCCGGAGCGATCTAAATATGCGACGAAGGAAGTTCTAAGCGCTCTATAAGCGTAGTTGTTTTCTGATGCGAGCCAACCTGCTTGCTGGCAACATAACATAGATAGCGGTGGAAAATATCGTCATAAGCTCAAGCTCAATAACCATTACTCTTCATTTCACTTAGAGCTGCGTGAATACCAGTTCGAATCGAATAGCGCAACGTCATCCCTATCTCTAACACCGTTAAGAAAACCGGTTGTCGTGGGTTTCCCTCCCGCTGTGAAGGTTACGATCGAATGACGCGGCAGTGATATTAGGTTCGAGCGTGTCATTGTCTTTAAAGCAAACATTAAAAAGAAAAAGCTTTGTGCAGCAATTTCCGGGTGCGAATTAAAAAAAAAAAAGACTGCATGTATTTTTTTATGGAGCTTCCAGCGTATGCGCTGTATTAAGTCCGACTGCAGCCGACGCGTAATGGTATCAATCAAGCGGCGGCAAAAAAGCATCGTCATGGTACTCCTTGTCTTTCTGGGTTTATTATCACCGGCTAAACGAACCACGCACAAAAAACAATACTAGGAAGCCGGCGGCAGAACAGAGCTTGAATATTGCTCCAGCGTTCGTGCAAGTAAAGCAGCTGCATGAGCTTCACGTTCCCGTGTATATATTCGTATTTAGTGAAAAAATCAAAAAATATAAGCGTATAAACGATCGTGTTTACGGGCTACAAAAATGTTTGCGTTGTCTCTACATTTTTGTTCCCAAGTCACGGGTTTTCAAAATGTCGAAAATTCGCAAGCTCGCGTGCATAATCTCTGTTATATTTATCATAAAATGGGACATTAATACAAATATTATCGGCACCATAAGTAAAACAATTGGTAGCACACTTTTTTAAAGGGTTTCTACTAGTAACGTTAAGCAAATAAAAAGCCCTCTCCCTTAGCCTCCTTCCCGTCCCCCAAAACCCCTTACTTCATAAACAAAAATTACACCAATTTGGCATTAACTCTGAATCTCAAAAAATTGCTCGTGTCACTATTAATTGCGGGAGTAAATAAAAAAAATATACAAGCTAACTATTCAGAATACTTTTTTTAGAGCTTCTGCGTAAAAGTGTCTTGCGGTTTGTTTGAAACTTGACTGAAACTCGGCTGAGATGCCGTCGTCTACACACAGGAGCTTGCCACTTCCACAGTCTTACCTAAACGTCGGGAATATACCCTGCCAATGTGACCGTTTGGATGCTACATGGGGGTTATGAAACGGAAGGTTGCACGGTCGTTGCATTAGATGGGGCGGCATTTCGTGTCTTTAACTCACTTTTTACACGTGTCCAGTTCGACACAAGCTGCACCACATATCGTGCTTTCGCCCACCTCATTATCTCAGGTGGCTCGCGGTGGCCGAGTTCGGTATACACTCCCATAGCCTCCTCTATACGGAGAAAGCCTGGCACGTCGCGAAAAAAAGTGGCCGCCGAAAGAAGGAGAGGAGGGGCGGGGAATCGGGAGCGGAGGGAAGCTAGACTGCTAGCGCCACACAAGCGCGAGCGGCCAAACGCAGAAACAGTCTTTTTTTTTCCTCTTTTTTCTTTCGGAATCGCGGAGAAGAGAAAGTCAACGTCAACCCTTCCCCTTCGCCGTCCCTGCGTCCGCATCTCCGCAGCGGTCCCGGGCGTCGCTTTCGTTTGCGTTGGAGGTTGTGCGACGAACTGCCCGGAAAGGTCGGTATCTGGTGCTTGGAGCGTTCGGCGATTCATGGGCCATATACTTCGTTTCACCTTAGGTTTGAACGAAGTCAAAGATATACTTCGTTTGATCTTACGTGCGAGCGAAGGCAGTGCTAGGCGTGCGAGCCGAGCACTCATACGTTCGCTGCTTTGCACGCGCGCTTATCCAGTTAATGCTTTTCCTCGGGCTATCCTCTCATGCGTATAAGCTTTGCCTTCGCTCCCACATAGGACTAAACGAATATAGAAGCGCGAGATTGACGCTTTGTGCATTGCTGCTTTGCTCGAGCGTGTGTGCGATGTGAAAGTAACGCAAAAAGCGCTGGGCTCGCGCTTCTAGCTTTGGTTTAAACTCGCATGAGGTGAAACCAAGTAATATGATACGCAACTTTGGCTTCCGTGAGAAGCGAGAGCAACTCGCGTTTTAATGCTAAGGACGAAACAATAAAACGTGAAGGACACGAACAGACATGCACACAGTGTAGATGTCTGCACCTGTCATTTACGTGTTCGCTCTGTAATTAGCCTACCTTATCAGTCTTCGTCGCTTACTCAACGGAGGCTCGAGCGGTAACGGCGTCCACAATAAACATATTTACTACTACTTTACGAACTGTTTACATTGTTGCGCCTGTAGTCAGTTGAAGCTCATACACGCGACGTTCAAAATGTGGTTAATCGGACACTCCCACTGGTATTGGCGGTCCTCAGCACCTGGGCGTCGAAACTGCTCAGTCATTGCTGTTTGGTTCTTCCGCGGCACGACACGATGGTCCGACGACGGCACACTCCGCTGCCACACCGGCAACTCTGCGGACGCCGCCGGCATCGTGCATGTTGCCGGCGCCCTTTCGAATCGCCGCCGTCGCCGCAGCCGTTTCTCCGGGTACGAAAACGACGGTGACGAAAACACAAAAACAAACGTGGTTCGGGGAGCGGCGCTCATGACCCAAGCGCTCGCAGTCTATCTCTAGCGCTTTCTGCTCTGCGCTACCATATTGGTCACCGCTTCGCGCGCTCCTCCTCTCCTTTTTCTGCGGCCGCGCGCCCTATGGCTCCGCCGTCGATGTGCCAGGCTTTCTCCGTATAGAGGAGGCTATGACACTCCGTTTCACTTTACCCGTCTGACCGCAGGAAGAAACAACGAACCGGTGTTCGCCAATCAAGGAGCGGCAGATGTGTGGCGTCAACGGCGCCTAATGACTTTGTGGGATTTCTAACAGCACCTAAACAAGTCACACGCACACACACACAAATGTGATTGGTTTAAGAGCATCGTATACCGGCGTGGATTTGACGTGTCACCACTGCCTGATGCGCGTTAAAGACCGCCAGGCCGGCAGCGGTACTGCACTCGCTACATTTGTTTCATCTACAGAGGAGACAGCAGACGATATCCACCGGGGCTGACCAACTTTTCGCTCTATAAACAAACACGCAACACAACTCGATACACCATCTCAACAGGTGCGTGCATACATGAGCGCGCGGGAGTGGAGGTTTGTTTGTTCGTGCTTAATGGTAAAAATAATAAGCGCGGCCTGCTAGGTCAATCTTCTCATTTTATCGGCCTGACACGGGGAGAGACGGTAAGTTGAGAGAGGAACGGAGCGGGCAATCAGGCCCCCGTGGCTTCGAGAGTCGCGTGGGAAGCCCGAGACTCGAGTTAGGTCGATGTTTCAACAAGACCTCTCCTCCCTTCAAGAACCTCCGGAGCACGATGAGCTGCAGTCACTCGGAAGCAATCCCCGGTCTGCAGCGCCCCCGACGGCAGAAAGCCAATAACCGGAGGCGGGCTCCTTCTCGGTCGACACCTCTACTGGAGTTTCAAACTTCTGGGCTCGGAAGAACATACGTACACTTCTTTTATATATATCTATCGCCCCCTCCTTTTCTTATTTTTTTTGTTCATTCTATTTTCTATTTTTGAGCTTCCGCGCCGACACGGGTAGTTTTATTCCTTAAGGTTCGGAGCAAAGCAAAAATGGGCTGAAGACGGAAAACTAAAACCTCGGTTAAATAATTCTCGAAAATAAAGACGCAAATTACGACAGCTCTCTGCTGTAGAATTTATCGCGCAAGCGAAGTGGTGAATCATAGTTACTAAGAATACCAGGAGACACGGAACACATACCCACATAAAACGAAAGGGTACAGTACAACAACGTCTCAAACACGGTGTCATTTCGATTCGGCTGAGGTGTCCATCCGGCTGAAGCCCCATTTCGGCTTAAAGTTTCGATTCGGCTGGACGTTCCAATTCGGCTGGATACCCAGTTCGGCTTAAAGTTTCAATTCGGCTGTATACCCACTTCGGCTGTGATGTTTCAATTCGGCTGAACGTTCTCAATTCGGCTTAATTCTCGGTTCAGCTGAAGCACCTCAATCTGGCTATGGCTGGCTTGAGTAGTCCTCATTTGCCTTGGCAGACTAAAGTTTCAAATCAATACATTTCTGCAAGCTAGTCGAACTACCCGTGTTCATTTACCATTTGCGTTTGTGTTGTTTCTTCCTGAGCTCATGTGAAACTTTAGTCTGCCAAGGCAAATGAGGACTACTCAAGCCAGCCATAGCCAGATTGAGGTGCGTCAGCTAAACCGAGAATTAAGCCGAATTGAGAACGTCGAGCCGAATTGAAACATCCAGCCGAACTGGGTATCCAGCCGAATTGGAGCGTCTAGCCGAATTGAAACATCCAGCCGAACTGGGTATGCAGCCGAATTGAAGCGTCCAGCCGAACTAAAACTTTAAGCCGAACTGGGTATTCAGCCGAATCCGAGCGTCCAGCCGAATCGAAACTTTAAGCCGAATCGAACCGTCGGCCGAATGGACACATCAGCCGAATTGGTACGTAACCCTCAAACACACACTGCAAATTTATTTTCAAACGGAGACTTTTTATAAAATCCTCCTGCGTCCTCATCTGAACAACATTAGTCAACTCCACACACCGTACCCAGTGGACTAGTCCCTTGGGCTTTCAGATCTCTTCGATTTGAAAAGAAGCTCCTGATACTAAACTATTAGCGTACATAGCATTTATGATTCCTATTTTGGAATAAACAAATTCAAACTAAAATCTGCGCAAATAATCATTAGTTTGGAAATGAAACAAAGAAAACCGGTTAGATTTATTTTCGGACAATGTGACACATAAATTTCAATTAGCGACTTACTCGCTAAAGGACACCTACCAACCCTTAGTGCCAGAAATACTTTGAATTGGCTGAAGTAACTATACCAGATAATTCACGGCATGATCAGCATCAATCGGGAGAAGTGCAGAATTTTAGCGTGTTCCAAAAATTGGGAGTCCTGTGTAAGTCCAGAGTACAGTCACAGCGATCGCTGCGACACGCCTCGGCGAAGTCGTTGGGAATCAGCGTCGCGTTCACGCACCGTAGAGTGCACGAAGAAAGCGTTCCCAATAAGATAGACATCTGTTGTTTTCTTTTTTCGAGCGCTTTTGTCTCTTTTATTTTGTTCCGAAGCTTTTTTTTTTTATCCGGAACGCATGGCATTGACAGCTACAACAACATTTTGTTAACTGCCTTTTTTTTCTTAGAGAACGCGTGCAATGGCGTGCAGTGGCGTAGCCTCCTTTACGCTCACAAGCCTGGCAGTTTAACGACGGAGCCATAGAGTAACCGGTCGCAGACTTGTAGCGTGAGGATCTGGTAGCACAGAGCACTTCTTGGGGAACCTGGACATTAGCGCCCAGCTTTTGCTGTGGCGAGGACCAGAAACATGGTTTTTAAACCCAACGATAAAAGAAGCGGTAGCGCGTGGAACGCGAGGAGCACGAGCGGACATTCCATCGCTCGAAAGAAGTGTGTTTCGGCGTCTCGCCCAGTGGGGCGCCCGTCACCTGGCTCTCGTCTCATCCGCTGTCTGCCGCTTCACCTTTTCAATTTCGGCGGCCGCGTTTCGCGCCCATCTGCCAGGGCTTTGTCAGTATACAGGAGGCTGATGGCAGTGGGCATAGGGTAGTACTACAAAACCCCTGAGTCAAGGATGCACGTTCACACAGCCCCGTTTTCTTACGTTACGTTACATTGCGAAAGCTAACGTCTGCTTACACCACAAGTCACGGGAACATCTGTGCTTCATAATAAGCGTGACTACCAGTTCAAATAGATAGCTTGGCACGCGACATTCGAGACACGGATGTTCCGGTGACTTATACGTAACGTAAGGAAACCGTGATGTGTGAACTAGCCTTTAAGGGGCCATGTAACGATTTTTAGACTTCTTCCTCCTTAGCTTTAATCCTCAACTCAAAAGCGAAATAAAAGAATTACGTGGTCGTGACGTGCTTGTGTTGCATAATCATTACACTTTGAATTTTAGCGCACTATGCAACCTGCCATTTGCAAGCGATAAGTGACTTCATCGTACTCATTGGCCACGAACGCGAATCCAATGGACCTTTTTCATATACCGACGGCACCAGGCGGTGGCTGCACGAACTAAAAATCGAGGAAGGGACCTACCTGCGCTACCAATCGATAATGGGAGCTACGCTACCAGTTTCTTCGTTCTCTGAGCAGCGGGGCGGGCCCAACGCGCCGTCCCAGTGGGGCATCCGTGGCGTCCACTTAAACGTCGTGTTATTCTTTCCGTCCGCTTTCTTTTTTTGCGTAACAACAATTATATGTATGCTGCAATTACGTTTGCTACTCGCTGATCTACAGCCTCCTTCCGAATTTCCTCGATTTTTGGTTTCAACTTCCGCCGCTTGGCATCGGGCGCTCGCGCGTGCGCAGAACGCTTCTCGGAAAAGGTCCATTGTTCGTCGACGGATTGATCGTTGACGAGCGCATACGTCCGAGTGACGCCGTGCTCGTGGCCAATGCGTGAGCTGGGGCCAGCTGACGACCACTGGGGCTTTGGGTCCCGCGGATGTATCGCAGTGAAAAGGCGGAGGGCTTTGGAACGAAAAAAGGTACAAAGTAGTGCGCTATATTTTTTCAAATTTTTCAGAGCGAAACGCAGGCTTTTAACTTCCTACAATCTTTCTTTTGGCACACTAATCGATATGCCATTAGTAAAATTCAAATCTAAAAAAATTTAACCCAGCCCAAAATTTATTTCATGGACCCTTTAAAACGAAACGCTGTAGCGTAGCTCAGTGCAATAAAGAGAATGAGAAAAAAAACTCTGGCGTAGCTCAGTGGTAAGGCCTCCGCTTCGCCACGCAGCAGACCCCGGTTCGAATCCCGCGGCGATCTTCTTTAAAGGATCTTGCAACATCGACAACGGACGCCCTACATCGCCAACTACAACATCAAGAACATCAACAACTACTCTGTGTCACACTTAGCGTACAACGCTGTCAAAGTTACTTCCCCGAGCATGAGGCTTGATCTCGTTGATCATTTGCACGCGTGCTCGCACGAACGAAACCATAGACAAAGCCACGCGCTCGCGCCAGTAGCTTTGACAGCGTTGCATATTAAGTATGAAACGGAGTATACTACTACTATTGGCGATGTGTGCGATCGAAAGCGTCGCTGTGATCGGCCTTCCACGATTGGCCGAATGCTGACTATGACGTCAGCAAAGGATTTCTCTTGGACGGAAGTAAGAAAAATGAAAGAACTTCAATTTTGGTGGAGTTGGCAGCTTTCGTTTCAGAGCGCAGTGATTTCAAGCTTCCACCTTGCTAACTAGGAACACCATCGAACTTGTTGTTCACAAGGTAATGACGTCACGAGAGGGAACCATAAGAGTGCACCACCAACACATCTCGCCGCTAATACTCAGTTCACTTTTAAGCTGAGACTGCAGCCAATGCAAGAAGCACGACCGCTCGAGGTCGATGCTTTGAAGCGATTTTTCTCAGAACAAGATCTCGCTCTAGAAATGCACGTCTAGACGTCAGGAGTGCGCGCTGCTCGCGCTTGCAGCTTTGGTTCGAGTCTCAGCTTCAGGGTGAATGGTGTATACTACATCTACAACTTCAGCAGTGGACGTCATTTTCAGGTGGTGGGAAGAGTCCATACCAGCTATCGCTGTAAAACGTAGCCAACATGAGCGCCATATTATAAGCCATTGCCACGTAATAACCTGTTCCAGTATCTATTTCCCTCACATTTTCCAGGACTGAAATAACCTGTCCGCTGAAATGACAAACTATAGCTCCTTATACTCAGCAAAAGTTAACTTAAAGGGGGCACTTAAAATTTTCTTCAGCGTGGCAGAAGATTCCCCCTCTTTTCTTTTTTCCTCCTCCCCTTTCCTCCTCCATTTTCCTCCTCGCTTTTTACGGCCTTCTCGCACGAGTGCTAATGGGCTTACCGGCCCCCGACAAAATCTCTGTAACCCTTCAAGGTTCTCTGCTTCAATCCCAAACATCAGGGATTAGTTAGGCAGGCTGGACATGAGCTCGGAAGGGTTCGAGCTGGCTCGCTTTCTCTTCTTTTTTTTTTTACTCTTTTTCTGCAGCTTTAAAACACATTTAGATACTTCCGCATGCGGCCACATACGCTACAACACCGCATATTTATCTCGAGTGAACGGAACTTGAACATCACAGCAGAAGGAAAAAAAGGTGGATATTTTTATCTGAACTTTGAGCTCTATCCAGAGAGTTGAAAATTGGTCGTTCTAACAACGGCACACTGAAGAGTGATTGTATCACTATTTCGTTTTTTTTTTGTTCAAAATAATATTCATGAGTAAATACAAGTCAAAAATATTGCAGTAAGAGGGCGAAGCATGTAAAATTAGTTGCATTTTGACAATATAGTCATGTATCGAAATGAACACAGTCTGACCATTTCTGGCGCATAATATATATGTTCGTACTACAGGTGTTTTCTAGAGTAACGGCCGCCTCGTTGAAGCAACTAAGAAGAGTAAAAAACAAACTTCCATAAAAAGTGAAACGGTTTATGGTATATTTCATGTATCTTCAGCCTTTGAAAAAATTTCTTCGTGGCCAAACGTGCATTTAGTTTCTGTCAACAAATGTAACTGAAAACTCGACAGCCGACAAATATATTGGGTATCAGCAAAGAGAGCGGGAAACACGGAGATTGAACCGCAAAATCACAATTTTCTTCGCGTAAAATAGTGCAACTAGCAATAGTAGCATATTATGCCATTTATTAAAAGACAGCAGGTATTACGAAGTTTTCATTTTCTTCTGTTCCCATTTGTTCGTGCACTGATTAAGAAATGGAATGCCCAGATAGCCTCTGCAGCCCTTGCATAATTGTTCGGGGCTCAGTCAGGGTGGGCGAAGGCCAGCGACCATCTCCAAAAAACCCAGGAGTTCGGAAGGTGTACTACCGCAAGTTTTGGGGCTGCTTGGCTAATTTAGGCGCCTGGCGTTGCCCGGCCTACTTAGAAAAGAAGCGGAACAGCGGCCAGCTCAACGTCATCACCAAGCGGGAAATCATGCCGAAATGTGTCCTTGAACACGTGCGAGATCTGTACCCGAACCCAGCCGGGATTCGCCACAATTCCTAATTAATCTATGAAACAAACTATAAAATGAGGGAGGCTTAAACGATTTGGCAATTTTTGAATATAGTCATGCGGGCTAACTGCCCACAAGTACAGAAAGAAAGAAATGCAGTAGAAATGCAGAGCTCTATTGTGTTCTTTATGTCCCTACTTGTCTTTCGCGCTGCGCAATTAAAATAAAATCTGCAATATCTGCAGATTATGCCTGGTTATGTTGACTCTAAAAGAAAAGTAATCAAGCAAGTTCGGCATCGTGCCACAATTTGTGCAAATACAATTTTATGTGGAATTCAACGTCAAAACAGTACTTCCGCGGGAAATAATGCATCCGTCGTTTTTCGTCTTCCTGAAGCTGTGAACTACCGATCTCGGCTACAGGACTTTTGGATCCACAAAATATCACGCTCAGTAGAAAATTCGCCTTTTCCACCAAAAGTACTGGAAATTATTTATTTTTCAAACAGGTCGGGTGGTGATGCGTGTTTGAGTGTAGGACCGTTGACTGGGCACTCGTTTGCGCCAAGAGTGCAGTGCTGCCTTTCATGCTGCCTGCGACGAGTGTTGAAATTTGAATATGGTAGAAATAAAATCAATTAACACTCTTAGAATTATTTTAAACTTGCGCTTTATTCAGGCATTTAGATTTTGATCGTACCTTTTATTCATCGTCGTCTTCGATGAGGGAACAACTTGCCGAGGAGGCCGCGCTGTCCGCGGACGCGGCTTGACAGATAAGGTCGCGAATGCTTTTCACGAATCTTTAAAGACCAAGCATAAAAATGAAAGACGTTTACAAATCTCTGTAACGCGAAATTAGAGCGCAGCCACTTTACGCCAATGAAACCAACTTTATGTTGTTAGCAAGCGTCTTGCGAGAGTTGCAGTATTTTTAATTATGCCTAATAAATTAAATGTTTAGGACTAATTACCCAACTTTTTAAATGTATTAAGAACCGAAATGTCAATTGGAAAGTTCTAGAGCTCCTTGAGAAACACCCGAATTAGCTGTTTGCAACGTGATACGGCTCGCGTGGCTTTCTTCTGACCAGTAATAAAGCTTATAAAACATGACAAAATACCCCGTGATAAAGCGCCCGCCCCATCATAAACTCAATTTCGAATGTCCCAGAATTTGTTTTTATAGGCGAAAAAAAAAAAGATGCATGCAAGACGCGTGCTCCACGCTTTATTTATATCAGAAAAGAACTGCCCTCTGTTTTATATACAGCGTTTTTTTTTTTTGTTTTTTTTCACCTACTAGATATTAGAAGAAAAACGTGCAAATTAACGCAATTGCGTTTTGTGGATGTGAGCTATACGGCCAGGCGAAGATTAGGTTCAAGAAAGAACGCAACAAAAACCGACTGATTACCTAACATTTGTTAATGAACTTTTAATTAAAAGAAAACGGCATAGTTTATTTAGAACGTTGTTGGGCATAATCGAAAGCCACTAAATTGTTCAGTGAAAATTAACGCAATTGCGGTTTGTGTAGGTGAGCTATACGGCCAAGCGAGGATTAGGTTCAAGAAAGAACGCAACTAAAACCGACTGATTGCCTAAAATTTGATAATTAACCTTTTAATTAGGAAAGAAAACGGCATAGTGTATTTAGAAAGTTGTTGGCCATAATCGAAAGCCACCAAACCAACGCGCGTACACTATTATACGGCGTCCTGATAAGGCGTCCTCCTCATTTGGGCGCGAAAATATAGTTCTGATTTGATGTCGCCACCATCTCCGCGTGGCACAGCCCAACGCCATGAAGCCAAAGTGATAAATCATGCGCATCGCTGTGACAACGCCACTGTAGAAGGGGCGAGGAGCGCGGCGGCCGAAAAGATTGCGGCAACACGATTCGCGTCCAAATTAGGTTTTTTAGGACGCCGTGAACTACTTCACGTGCGTTACATCTCTTTAAAAATGAATGATTTGGTGTTTTTGATGACTACGAATGAGGCACAAAGCGCAATTGCGTAACTCTGATGTCTTTTTTTAGAAAAATGTCTAGTCGTTAAAAAAATCACCCTGTATAAACACGATTGTAAGGCAGTTTTTTACGGCCGGCGACATCATTACGGCACGGAAGGAGAGGTTGACCACAGATCATACATAGCCACTGTTTTTTTTTCGTACGAGAATGAGCAAACATTTGATACCAAATAAAATAGATTTAGCATTCACCAAATTCGGCTTGTTTACTTGATTCAAATCGATATTTGATTTGATTACACTTATTTTGTACCCGCACACGCCTACGTTATTCTCTAATGAGTTACAAGTGATAATTACATTGTTTTTCGTCGTGTAAGGTTATTAACAATTTATTATTAACAAATTATTAACAATCGGAGCTATACGATTACGCGAGGCGCATTTGAAGATATTCAAAATTGTTCTGAGTACACAAACAACTTCTCAAGCTTCTTGCTGTTCGGGGCCTTTCCTACACGCAGTACCAATAATAAAGCCAAAACCTTATAGAGGAGACCATCTCTATCGACTTTATGCTCGCAAACACGATGTGAAGCGTGTAGTGCGTACGTTGGAAAAGAGATACCGGCGAGCGAACCATAGCGTCGAATGTCCAGACATCAAAATGTCCGTGCACCGAAATATCCGCGCACCGAAAAGTCCCACACCGAAAAGTCTTTGCAGCAAAAAGTCCGTACACTGAAATGTTTGTGCACCGAAAAGTCCGCACCGAAATGCCCTACAGCAAAACGCTCTACACCGAAAAGTGCTAGACCCACTACGGATGGGATCCTCCGTCACCTCTGCCGGTCCACGAATCATAATGATTCAGAACCACTGGTCTATGGAGCGCCATCCCTGAGATACCGAAAAACGCCGCTCGTACTTCCCGTTGTCGCCATGAATTCGCCTAAACAACGAAAGATGCCAAATCAGATATTTATATTAAAATTGATACTTCAATGACTACTTCTTTGAACAGAACAAGTTATTTGTGCTCTCACAACAGCAAGAATCGTCCTCCAAACCAATGCTAAAAAAGCCAATCCAACTCGTTGGGAAGAGCAAGTGCCAAGCTCGCTCAAAACAGCTCCTCGGTTGGTTCAGCTCCTTGTCGCAGGTGTGCCGGCTGGCTTCTGGGATAATCTTTTCAAATCCTTCAAGCTTTTAATTCCCCCACCCCAAACTTGCCCAAAAAAATCAGGCAGCCGGCAAAAAAACAAAAACAAAAAATAAAAAAATGGCAAGGAGGAAACGAGAGGCGATTTCCTCCTTTCACAGTGGCGAGAGGGAAAGTGAGGGTCGGGTTCCTTCTCTCTGCTTGCGGGCCGGCATTTAACGCAACAAAAGTTCATTATACAAAAACGAATTCAGTTAGTATCGCTCGTCTTGTGTTCTCTCAGTCTTCGTCTCTCTTTGCACTGTATTTACCTTTACTATGGTCGGTGGCAAATTAACAGTTCAAGGGAAGCTGTTCCCACCTCTTTCCACTTTTGCAGAGTGAACGCCGGAGAGGAGGCGACTTCTTCTCCACAGTTCGCCCTAATAAAGTGGAAAGTGGTGGGAGAAGATTCCCCCGATCTACTACCCTGTCACCGTCTATAGTAAGAAAACAGACGCTGAGTGCATATTAACTTTGTTTTTGCCTTGTATGTAGTTTGTAATTCATTCTTTTATTTTTTTTCCAGTGTGTTTCTGCCATGCAACTGTGACATGTTACCTCAGTGCGATTCTGGAATGTTTGCCAATTTGACCATGCATTTGTGTATTATTATCTATGTAACCTCCCTAGAGAGGTCCTGAACAAGGAGCAGTGGTATAAAACGCTGAGTTTGCTGTAGCATAATTCCAGCATGACTAATGAGAATGGTTATGCCCGTTGAATATAGCATCTACTTCCAAATCAAATAGGGCTCGGTTGCCGATTTCGAAACATTCTTCACCTCTTGAGAAACAAATAGAAATAAATATCCGGTAAAATTGTCATTTTGCTTTTCGGGATAGTTCGTTCTCGCTGGTTATATTATCACCTTTGAGTTGAAACACTACGTTGCAGCGTATCGTTTCAGCGCAAAAATCGCTAATAAAAAACGTGACGAAGTAAAAAAAAAGAAGAAAAAAAGAAGGCGACCAAACAGAACTACGTGGCCAAGCACTGATATAAATAAAAAAAAACGACTAATAAATTTAATTTCTTGTTAGAAAGTTGAAATATCATTTTAACGAAACTAAGCTTTATTACAAATGTGGAGCTAGATTTATGGGCGGTTCGCAGAGGGCGGCAAAATTTGCGGCAACATATATTCGATAATTCGACGGATCGCATTAGCGACACTTTTTCTTTAAGCGTTTTGTTTTTGTTTTAGATTATTGATGCTTTTATATAAAAAAGAAACAGAAAATCATATACATAAATATATGTTTTTGTTTTGTTTTACGGGTTGTTTAAGCGTTTTTAGCAGACACGTTTATACAAATTCAACTGAAGTCCCACCAAAAAGTAACACCGAAACCAAAAGCGGCTTAAAATTATAAGTAAATGAAATTAGAATTTGAATATCTCGATGAAACATCTTCAAATCTGGATAGAAGCTTTTCTGCGATTGACTTAATCCCGTCTGAATGTTTAGAAAACGCTTCGCCCATGGAAATTTTATTAGTGAGCGATGACAAATCAATAACACACAAGTCCGAAATAAAATAAATAAACTCCAACTTTTGTAAAAAAACAAAAAAAACATTAAAGACTTGCCAAGAGCAGTCTATAAAGTTTAATTATTGCTTCCAGATAAGAGAACTCCTCTGCTGAGGTATCGCACTCTAAATAACAGTTTCAGATACTAACGTCATATGCAAAGTTGCCCCAAACATAGCGAGCCAGGGAACCAATCAATAACTTGAAACAACGAGGATAAATAATATTAATTATGTCACGAAACGTTTTATTTTAATTCGGTATAAATTTGTTTCGTGGCATGACCGCGTGAGCCCTGAGCGGGATACTGTGGAAAGCCACGCGACTACTCAACCAGCTTGTGCACTTGCTGCAAACCGGAAAGCGGGCTTCCCCACACTATGACTTCTCAAGAGGAGAAGCTCAATCCTCTATCGTCGGCGATTGATCAGCCTCGAAGATTTAACAAATTAGGAAGCGTATGGAAGACTTCAGGTTAGACTTTGCTAGTAATTGTTTTGCAATGTGATTAAAATTCAGAAATAACAACACTTTTAAGAAAATATTAAAGGAACTTTGATATATCAAGAAAAAAGTTTTGTTATGGTCATAGTCAGCACAAAAATCGTCACGGGTTGGAGGCAGCTTTTTTGTTGTGGAACCGCAACGTAATAAATATTTGACATACTAAAAACCCGGAGACGGGAGGAAAAAAAGGAGAACAAACACAACGTCTTAAACACAGCTAATCTCGAGCACGAATAACAACCAGCTCGCCCGCCTAGTAACGTCGTCTTCAAGAAGAAATATATATTATTCCCCTATAGATTTTATATTCCGTTGCGAACCTATCGAATCGCCGGTTATATGTTCTTTCTGCGATATCTGTTATCTATAACAACAAAACAAGAAAACAATTGTCACTTTTATTTTACGTATAAAGTCTCGATTACTCATAATGCGAACTTGGGTGCCTATTATAGTGCGAAATATTTTAATTTCCTGCTAAAAAAATATTGGACTGATGATCATGTGACATCAGCCCCATGATCGCATCACGTGATGCTAGTTATCTATCTTGGCGACACGTGACATCATGTTTTTCGTTACAACCCTTCGTGATGGTCTAGACTTAGAAATCATACTCATTAAAACATTCTGCATAAAAAAACAAAAAACAACAAAACAGGGCAACGTTTTGAGTTATCACGATCAATCGCGGGTATTTAAGATTAATGATCTTGACTTTGTGAGCGTCTCTGGACGAAGGGAAAGAGCCGGAAGAGAATTGAGGGCTTTCGTGGAGGCAGAAACCCGCGCGAGGGAAATTTAGAGTGCACGAAAGAAGGGAAGTCGAGAACAACGTGAAGATTTACAGCGTGCATTAGGTGAATGCGCGTCTTGAGTGGGATGAAGAAACATTGTGTTATCTTGAACAAAAAAAAATGAAAAATAGAAGAAATAATTTTTAACCCGGTTTATTGGAGATAAGGAGGAAGATGGATGGTGCAGCTATGTGTCTCTTAGAGAGGAAAAAGAGCGCCAGGCTTTCGGTAATGACTAATACGATAAAAGCTTACGACCAAACTTTGTAAGCCTTGCATCGAATCTCCTACATGTGCTTAAAATTTAAATAAAGAAAACACGATACTAAAAAAACAAAAACAATTACAATACAAAAAGGCAACCGAAACTAAATAGAGAAAAAGAAACCCAAAATGAACGGCTCCCTTTGTTTTTTCTTGTTTTGTTCTCGTTTTATGTAAAATAAAAATAAAACAATGTATTGGCCGTAAGGTGCATAATATGTCCGAGTAAGCCGGGCACATGACTTTAACGAGGGGACGTGTTGCGTGGCTTGTGGAACTAGTCGTTTTGTGCTAACACTGGGAAAGGTTTGTTTTTTCATTCGAAAACGTTTCGCCCCCGGTACTCAAACATTCAGTTCGTTGTACCCTTAAAAACAAAACAAAACAAAAAGTTAAAAACAAATTGTCGAATAATTTCAATTACAAATTTCTGAGATTCACGCGTTTTCAAAATTAGCGGTACCTGTGCAACTTGGAAGTAAAACAGGAACACGGTCACCTCTTTAATAGCGAAGATGTATGTTCCTACTATATGTTAAATTTTAACAATATACACGTTGATTAAAAATAAAAGCTTTTGTATAGACAGGGGCGCAGAGAGTTCATTTGGGAATCCGGAGGCTAAAGTGGAGGAATCAAGCTCAAAGTGGTACCTTCCGTAAGGACTATTTTAATTGTATCTTAAAGACTCAGTTACTTTGCGACATATATAGAGCCGCAATACCCCCCCCCCCCCTCTTTATATTCATATCCACCAAGCGCGCTGTCAACTTTCCAAACCCCAATATTCATCTATCTTTCACTCCCTTTCCGTCGCAGTTACTGATTTTCTTGCTCTTCAAATACCAATAACTCGCACCTGTTGACTTCATCACAATGCAAGCCTTCAACCGGAAAACAGAGACAAGTTGCGAAATTTCGAGTTATTTTAGGTTGTAAGGTTGGCTATGTCAGCTAGTTCGTGCGAACTTCGCAAGTAAACAGGGTACAAATCTAGAAAAGGACAAATGAAAAACAAACATTTTAAGCGATGACTTTCAACTGAGGCTTTTACTAAAATGGCAAACACACGCAAAGAAAACAGCCTTACCGAGTCGGCGCTTACTCTTCTGTGTTCCTTTTTCATCCTTGTCTAAAATTTAGCGCCACCATTTCTTCGTGCAAACCTTTTTAAAGCTTAATTGGTTTAGCCTCCCCAAATCTTCCCGCAGGTTTCAACGCTAATAGGAGACTATTAAAGTAACCGTCTACCGTCCTGATGAATCCCGTTACGGAAGGTCAGACGCTGTTACGACGCACTGCGCTGAGGCACCCGAGAACTGCACCCTCCTTGTGCGGTGAAGTAGCGTTTCAGTCGACTTGCCATCAAACTCTATACATCATCACCCAGAATGGAAGCTCCACCTCGACAAGGAGTGACTAAGTAGAGAAGAAGAAAAAAATAACAGAGGTGTACGCCACAATAAAAACAAAAATACCAGATGACATACGACAGGAAGAAATCCGAAAACCAGACATTGGGCGTGCTCCCGTGGAGTCGTTACTCATCGCCAGCGGACAAAGCGGCGAGAGTGTCTCCGTAAATTGGTCCTTCCACGGCCTCGAGTCAGGTGATGCCCCCGGGGACGTCCCGCGGCGAAGAAAGATGTTTAGGAGGCCCCTTTTCCCAACCGATGACCCTCCTATAGATCAACGGTCCGACTGCTTCCGTTGGCGTCGTCGCAGCAAGCTGACATCGCGAAAAAGACTAGGTGACACGGTGTACTCCTTCTGGCGTAAAGAAGTCGGCAGCGACGCTTTTGACGCCCTTGTCGCTCCTCCGGACGGGACGATGTAGCGCACGGAACGAGTCTCCCGTGCAGCGACGGAAGACAGAAAGCGGAAGTTTACTGAAATGGAATCTCGGTCCGAGAGATGGTAGTAATGCTGCGAGATTCTCCCCAACAGAAAATTTATGGGAGAGTAAATTTGGCGATCGATTCGACGCCGACACTTTCTCTTCTTTGCGGCGATGCTTCTGAGGCGTTATTTTTTTTTTTTCCAAGCTCAAGCATTTGAAATTCTAAATTTCTGAGCTTCTGACATGTGTGCACACAGTTTGTGTATTACCAATGTGTCATGACTGTCATAGAAGGAAGAAGCACGCCTCATATGGTGTTCAGACTGTATTTTGTATGATGTATTAGCAGTGTCACCTTGTCTATAGGCTGTCCAACGTATTTCTCTACTGTCGAGATTGTTCCGCGAGGTTCATCGTCCGAAAACAAAAAAAAACGTAGACACGAATGAAAGACAAACCTAATGATCCCTGCCCTAGCATACAGCCTACAAGACTGAGACGAGAACAAAATAACGAATGTTTGGAACGTTACATCTGTCGTTCGCAAGTATCTATCATCACCGAAGTTGGTTCAGCTTCGGTGATGAGTGGCTGTCGCTATGATCTGGTCGTCGCTTTCAGTGCGTAGCTTGGACTCAGAAGCCGAACGCTCGGACACGTAACGATTGCGACTAAATTTAAGCGACATTCTGACAGAGCGCTCGCGCCCGATACGCGCATGCTCAGTGTAGACGACCAAAATATGTCGGCCTCGTGTCATTGGTCCAGTTTATACCAGATAGCGCGCATTTTTGTCGAGAGTCTAATAACCCTTAGAAAGTTACAGCCGGGCAACTGAAGTTTAGTTTGTTTACTTAGTAAATTGACTATTTCGACGAATAATTAGAGCTCAGTGCGGTTTATCGCAGCAGCAGTTGCGAGCGCATGCCGGATTTCGGCAACCCAGCTCTTGCAGCGTTCATTGATAGTTTTAGTAGATCGTTCCCGATGACTCCGATAACGATACCCGATACTCAGTCGCTGCCTTTGCGCATGCATCGTATCGTTATCGGGGGTATCGAAGGTATCGGAATGATCTACTAAATCTCTTTCATAAACCGATATCACGAAATAATCTATTATGTACAGAAGTTGACACTTACTCATTTTTATAGTTCTTACGATAACTAATGCTATTATAATAGTAAGTTTAAGCATAAAAAAAACATACACATTGAAACTATATATAGTAATTCAGCTCTAGAATAGGCAACATTAAAATTAATTACCCGGAGTTGTAGCACAAATTCTATTTGCTAGTAAATATCTGTGTTTTGCGTAAATGGTATCTGCCAGTTGGAACTCCCTGACAAAATCAAGCACAACGTAATCGACATCACTCAGAAACCTGCACACGGTATCTCTCTTTCTAATTAAAAGTTAGTGCCATCTGTGTTTTCTTTACCTTAGAATTTCCTGTTCTTAAAATAAACGTGCAACATTAGCTTGTTCTTAGTACTTCAGATTCGATGTATATTTTGAAGTAAAAACATCACCAAACGTGGTTTGTTCATTTTTTCCTATTCGTGTGTTCTTCTGAAATACGTTCTATAAAACACTTTTTTTTTCTTTACAAATCTTTATTTTGAAGGACTGAAATCTCCTCGGAGTAAGCGCGCAAAATTAATTCACACACGTATAATTCATGAAGGCGCTCCTGGGTCTGCGATATAAACTAAAGCCGTGCCTGGCTTACTTCAAAGGAGCACAGAAATTCTTAACATAAACTGTGCACAAATTTAGCCAATAACTGAATGAAAACTTGAATTCCAATCTTTTATATATCTATATATATATACCTATAGCTTTCTCATTCAAATGCAAACCATGATTCCATTTTAGTTGCGCGAGTGCGTACCGATTTTAAATAACAGACTGAGCTAAGATATGAACTAAAATATCTACAAATAAACTTCTTTTTGTACAAAGGCCTTTTTCTTTTCGTCAGAGGAAACTAATTCTGCCAGAGCGGAAGTTTTGAAAATATTTTCGGGCGAGCCGAACTGCAAGAAACTTCACGGCGTGGTAGCGTACAATAAACACGATGAAGACATACACAGAAAATACGTACAATAAATAGCTCGAAGCAAAAAGGAAAAACCAATTTGAGTTTTAGAATTTTAAGCCTTCACGGAAAATCCACGCGAATCGTGGAGGCGAGAGAAATTTAGACCGCGGTCCGGGGCGCGTTTTCGAAGTCTCTCGTGCCTTCTAAAATTCGAAATTAGTTTCGATCAGCTCGCCGAGCGCTCGACAAATATAAACGAAATAAAAAAAATAATGCACACTGTGGCAAAGTTAGCTTCGGTTGGACGGCAGCACTTTACGGAAGCGACTTGACACACTCGCGCTCGATTTACTAATAGCGTTTTCGCCGATGGCTGTGACATCTTTTAGCTATATGGAACGTTTTCGGTTCCTTTCTTCGTCTTCTGCCATCGTGTTGCCGGTAGAGGGCAGCGCTGGCCGCCCTCTACCGAACACGGCGTTGGCTGGAGACACAGTGAAAGAATTGTCTGCGGACAGGCACCTCGAGCATGTCCGCCAGGAAACATGTTTGCATCGCATATTATGTATGCTTCAAACATGTGCCCGGACAGTTTTTTTTTTTGTATGATCTGTGTGGCAGGACCATATCATACGAGGAAGAAACACGCCTCATAGAGTGCCTGCAGACGTTCTTTTGTACGATGTATCAGTTGTGTGCTTGCGATCTAAAAAAGCAAAAAAAAACGGAAAAATTATTCCATTTCAGGACACGTCAAAAACTATTTAGCTTTGGCAACAGGAAAACAAAAATATTGTTACCTTTTACAAAAAAAAAGAAAAAAAAGAAGAAATATGGTACGTTTTTACTGACTAGGGCACTTCGTCAATTTGGAGGCAGAGGCTCTCCTGCAGACCATATATGTTGCAACGGACCGTAGTTTTGGTACGGAGAGCCGTTCGTTGACCGCTTGAATTCATCGTCGAATTGCGCGAAGCAGAGTTTAGTTTGTTCAAAATATATACCAACTGCTAATATCTGCGGACCCGTTCCTACTAGCACTTTTAGCTATAATCGTATTCACTTCAAAAACCAGTAAAAAGAAAATCCGGTTTCTTGCGGTGTTTTACTAATTTACCCCTTTATGAGGTCAATTAAAATATGTGTAGATGCATTTCAGATTAGCCATACGTTATTTTACCGAGACGTACACGTTTGAAACACAGAAACATCTCGTTTCTTCCCCCGACAACCTGGGTCTTGTAAGGACTAGTTCGCGCAACGTAAACCTATATACGCAATGTCTTTTTTTTTTCATTTGACAACGAGTTTATATACGTGGCTTGCATTGACGTCAGATCAGCCGCCACTGCTCCGGACCATGCTCCGGTACCCGCACCTTCTGCAGCACACATTTGGCACCATCGAATTTCTTCTCTCGGCAAGCCTCGCCGAGAAGAACAAATTCGATGGTCCTGCGAAATGCACGCTGCAGAAGGCACAGGAATGGTACGGAGAACAATGGCGGCTGGTACGGTGCCATATACGTCACGTGCAATGCGTGTATAGTCAGTGACAGCGCAAGAAACACGGGGTGTGGTGAGTCCCGAGCCCCTCTTTCTCGCTCCGCAGCCAATCAGGATTGCGGCATTAGCCAACAAGGAACGCTCAAGAACCAATCACGAAGCAGAAGGCGTAAACACGATAGGCCACACCCCGAGCTTCAGTGACTCTTGATAAGCTTTTGAACAGCTTATAATTCGGGATCCCTAATCACCCACCTAGCTTACGTGGGAACCACGAAACTTGAATTTCCCCATTCAATTAAAAACCTTTATTTTCAGTTTTTAGATCAACTACAACGAAATACAAACATTCAAAATAATGCTAGCATTTTTTTTGTGCAAAAATATCGGGGCTTGAAAGCCAGCCGCCATCAATAATCTTATTACGAAGAAATAATTGCGTTAAGAACCTTTTAGTTTTCTTAATGCTTTGAACTAAATAAAAAAAAATCTTTACTGTTTGACGGCAATTGAACTTAAGTCAGATTTTTTTCCCTACCCGTTGTATTTTCAGTTCTTGCCAATTGGGGTCCAGCCGAACGCCCCAAACTACGACGCAGAGTTGCACTCGACCCAGACGAGAGTGGAGTTGCAGTCGGGGTGGTCAAATGCACTCGCTGTCGCAATCCGCGGTGCGCTTCGGCCTCGCGTCGCGAACACGCGGGAATTGGCCAGTCCTTCTCCCCGAAACATTTCGAAGTGGCGGGTCCGCAGCAGCGGTGGTGGCGGCGGCAGGGAAAAGCCGATTTCCCTGAAGCCCCATTCCTTCCGGCAGGCTGACTTTTATTGCATCATTGGCGGAGGGGAAAAGGGCAGGCGCCCGCCGCTGGAGGGAAGCGCCGACGAACAAAACACCGGCAGCGGCGCGCGGCTTTTAGAGCCCGCGTTCACCCCTATAAGCTGAGAGTGCGGTGGAAGATGGGGACCCGTTGGACCAATCGCTCGTGGATCTATCGGCACGTGATCATGCTCCCGCCCATACAACATACGCGCAGAGAGAGAGCGGTCGGCCGATGAAAGAGACGCGGCTGATTGGTCCGGCAAGCGCCTACAGCTCCCACCGCACTGTCAGCTTAGTGGTGAACGGGCTATACGCTGCTCCGAGGGACAGGACGCGGCTCGGGGGCGCCGAGATGGTCCGTTCGAGACGCCTTGACTTTCCTAGAGTCGCTGTTTCCAAGTCCTCCCGGACCACCGAGCCCGGAATGGGTTAGAGTGGGTGTCTTCCGGCGCCGCGCAAAGAAACTTGGCGCGGCGATACGCTCGTGCCGCGAAATCTCTGTACTTTACACTGCGGAACCAAGATGAGGCGGTAAATGAGCTGCAGCACCATAAAAGCAGCATGACTGGGAAACTCTGTTGGCTGCTCACGCCTGTTCTCGTGTAAGTGCGATAAGCCTTCTATTCCGCGTAGACGTTGGAATCGCCGAACTGCGGAATATACGCGCCTAATCTATTTAGATTTAATCTTGGGAGCGAGGAAATTGTTATACGAAAACACGAAAACTCGGCATCTTGTAACCCTGAGATAAGGAACGATAAAAAAAAAACGGACGAAGACAACAAAATTTGTGTTTTTCATCGACCTCGGTGTGTTTGGTCGTTGATTGACTTTTTAATAGGGGAATCGGCCACGCATATCGTTATGATTTATGGATTTCTAGGATGCTTAGATCGTGCAGAGCGGGTTATCGCCCTATTTAGGCGATCTCAGATAGCTCCTCAGGACACCTTTAATCACTTATGACTAAGCAAATAGAAAAATAATGTCTAAATTAAAACTATATTTTAGAAGACAAAACGGGAACACAATAACCCCTACAAAAAATGCGTAAAAAAACAGCTGTTTTTTTAACAAAATTGTAAAAAAAAAAGAAAAAGCAACAACAACATAGTGAAGTAATGTTAAGTTTTCCGATTCCTGAATCTAATACCGTCGGCTTCTGCCTCCTGAGACCTTGAGCAACGCTAGATAATAAAAATTCGATCTACACATTAAAAAAAATGTATAAGGTAAAAAATGCTGTAGATGGTAAAAAAAAAGTAACGAAACCTAGATTTTAGTAGGCTGGCAATGACGAACACAAGTTTATTGACTATGAAATATCACTTCGAATTTGTTAATGCGAAAATTATATCTACAGTCTGTCTGCATAAATGAATAAATAAGACAACAACAAAACGAACTTCTCGATAAAAAGTATATATCGTATTCACTGTGCACGCGAGTCTCTGAGTTTAGAGAGACATGTGTGAGATGCTCTTCTTACTCCGTAAGCACGCTGCGCTTGACTGTGCATGACAGTGCCAGGCTAACCGCCATCCAAGAGCACCGACAGCTAAATGCAAACAGCCTTAGTTTTTTTTTTTCTGTAAATTAACGTTTGTTTTATTTCCGATAATCCTAAGTGACAGATCGCACACCGTGTCGGGACAGGCCAATTCTGTCTCAGGCAGCAGCGACAGCCGTCTCTGCCGGGCAGCGGGCTTCCGTTCGACATCGGTCACCTATTCCGGGCTTCCTTCGACCGGTCTATCGCACGCCACCATGTTTCTTTCTTCCAGATCCAACCTCGGTATTCTTTTCTCCGTCGGTCCGTTTGTGGACGCCATGTTGCGGACACGCCTCGGCGAAACAAAGCAGATCAATCGATTTCTCGGAAGGCAAGATAAATAGAGACGAGATAGAAGCCCTGTTCGATAAAGGGTCGACTGTCAAGCCTTTCCGTGTTGTTGTTGCTGTTGTTTTCAGCACTCGTCTCGTTTCGTTACGTGATCCCGAACGAACAATAGGCTCATCAGTCTAATCGCCCTCATGCAGTAACGATCTACTGCGTGGCATACAGCCAGTTGGACAGATGCCGGGAGGGGGCAGTTAAATGTTTTTTACGGCGGTGTCCCTGATTCAGGACCCATGGGCTCAGACATGGCGGCGCACTGGTTGGAGATTCTCCATACCGTTGACCCACGTAACTTGCATCTACGCAGGGTTCCGACTTGTTAGCTTAACCATGGCCTCCGAGATCCCGAAGCGATCTCGGAGGCCATGGCTTAACATACCTTTTGACAAAAAGTAAAGGTCCCGCATAGTCTACCCGCATAATCATACTGAAGTAAAAAAATATATTTTTTCTCCCAAAATTGTTAAGAATGTCACTGGCAGCTTAAAAAAAAATGCAGGACGTGGCTAATTATACGGAGCGCAAGTTCGTCTGCTTCTTTTGCAGGGATTGTGATGACGTCAGAACGCCGAGCTCTGATTGGATCTGATTGAAGAATCAGTGGGTAGACATTAAGGCAGCTTGCTTTGAGGTCTGCCCACTATCCTTCCAATCAGAGCCAATCAGAGCTCGGCGTTCTGACGTCATCACAACGCCTGCAAAAGAAGCAGACGAACTTGCGCTCCACATTAGGATCACGCTTCTGGCTTAGTGATCTGCCTTTCGGCGTTTTTTATCGGCCAACGATTTTATCTCATTGGTTTTCGAGTGCTAACAACAAACCCAGGACTCGTCACGAACTTAAAAAAAAAAAAAATTCGGGCTTGGAAGGTTTTTTGACGCCCCCAAGAACTCTTTCAGCTCGCGAAGAACGTTTGCGCTTCAAGCACTATCGCCCCCTGGCGCACTAGAAAGACAACCAGGCATATAAAGTACTTTTTCGAACACAACAAAAAAAGGAACATATGAAAATCTTTGTAGGTTTTTAACAATAAACTCTTAAGGGGTGCTTAAAAAAATTGAGTTCGCGCTTTGCGTTTTTCAGGTTGTTGGTGACCATATAGCATAGAAAGTCAAAAGCCGCAAGCAACTGTCTTTTCGAGAAAAAAATATTTTTTTTTCTAGCGGTCCGTTTTTGTGAATGCAATCTGTGAAAATGTATATGGCAAAAAAAAAAAAGAAGGTGCGTGGAATTTGAGCGGCCGGACATCATGTCAAAGTAAAAGCGAACTACATAATATTAATAAATAAGAACCAAGCAAAAAAAACATAACTGACACTGGTCATTGCAAGACGCACAATCGGATCTTTAATTCTACGAATATCTTCGATACAATTTTGTATGTCCTTAATAATATAATTTCACGACCGGCTACTTTGGAAAGCCGTTACTGAAAAGAATATGCTAAATCAGAACAACAATCCGATCCCTAAGATTATAAGGGCAGCGAGACTCATTTAATTTGAGACGACTTAAGCCCTATAATTATAAGGCGAAGTTTTCCCAAAAAGTAGAAAGGAAAGGTTCTACGCACCTAAACTATATACAAGATGTTTCAATTTACAGATTAAAAAAATAAATCAATAGGGGGTGAGGTTTTAACGAGTTCTGTCTTCCGCGTGCATTTATCAGGCTCGGCGGAGGGGATAATCGTCCTGATAGGTTGCCTAATTCACTCAAATCGGCTAATTATCTTTTTAATTATAGGTCCTGTGGTTTATGTAGCAATTTAAGTATTGTCGGCAAGTACTATGAGAGGCCAGAACAATTATAATAAATTTCGAAAAGGTAATGGTTTTTTAAAATATTAACTGATCCACCTTCGCGTTTTTTTCACTCTATTTAAACGGTGTGCTCCAAAGAGAAAGCATGGATGCTTGGAACAGTGACGCAGTCGTTTCAATATATGTCGTCACTACCTCGGCAGTGTGTCCTTGGCTGGTGCGCCGAAGGGAGGACGTGACTGAAACGACTACGTCACTCTTTCAGGCGTCATTGTGGGCTTGCAACGCTCTTTTTAAGCGCAATTTTTAATCGGGCTAAAAAATGCGCAAATTTATTTAGAAAAAAATTACCTTTTGGAAAATTCATTAGCGCTCAGCAGTTTTTTAATTCTTTTTAGTAGTTTTTTTACTTTAAATTGCTTTTTTAATTGCACGTGAGGGAAGAGTAGCACATGTCTCCACCATTAATCGCAAAAAAAGAACGCGTACAGTAAAAACTTTCATAAACACCGTTAGCTTTCCAATCGCTACCCGGGCACCTGCCCGGGATGCGGGAATCCCCGCCCTACAGTTTACCACACCATCTGGGAATGCCCTAGCCCTCCGGGCAAGGGCATCACTCCCGCTTCCTTCCCCTACCCCCAACCTCCTGGGAGGCGGCCCTGTCCAGCCCAGAGCTCATGGACCAGCGTGAGCTGGTTCAGCGTGCCCGCCGGATTGGAAAAGCCAACGGAGCCCTGGACTAAGGGCTCCGACCGGGACTGGTTGGTCTCCTTACCTTTTGAATAATAAAGTTATACCACCACCACCACTACAGTAAAAATAAAAATGACAGTACATCTCTCGGCAGCGTCGACTAAGCTCTAAACGAGAATGGGTCGTCCAAAACAGCCTAAAGTCGAGCGAGGGTGCGCGGACGAGCTAGGCTCGTGCAAAACAGTTTAGTTGTGAGATTGGTCTAGCTTCTAATGGTGACTGCCATCAATATTGCAATTCCAACATAACCCCTAAAATCAATATTTAAAATAATAAAAGACGTTTACAACTTCTTGTAACGCCGAATTAGAGCGCAGCTCTTGAGGAGGAAAAGGGAAGGGTACTGAGGGAGAGGGTCTGCCCCTGATCCTCACCCGTACCCTCTCGTCCTCCCCTCCTTCTCTCATCCTCCTCCTCATCTCCTCCTCCCTCGTACTCCCTCTCCTTCGCCTCCCTCCTGCTCCCTCCTCCGCCTCCCCTCCTCCTCCTCCATCGTTAAAGTCCAGAAGGAGGAAGGAGGAGGAGAGGAGGGAAGAGGAGATGGAATAATGGGAAACGACCAATGATGCAACGCGCAGAACCCTAGTGATGGCACTCGTGACGTCACGGTGACGTCATTATGGGAAAGGTCCCTTAATGCAACGCGCGGGTCATGAGTGAGACCCGCGCGTTGCATTATGGGACGTTTCCCATACTGCAACGCCGGGACCCTCGTGACGTCACGTGTGACGTCATTATGGAACACGTTCCATAATGCAACGCGCGGGTCACGTGTGAGACCTGCGCGTTGCATTATGGGACGTTTCCCGTAATGCAACGCACGGTTACGCCGACGGCAACGGCGACGCCGCTCAAGCCGGAAGCGGGCGCCTGAAGAGCTTCGCTCTAAAAGGTGTATTAACTGATTTTATTTATTTAGTTAACTCAGCATGACGATTATCCCCTTATCTAATGTCCCCGAGCCTGACAAGAACATAATTAAGACAGACCCTCACTCCCTATTAAATATATATATATATATATATATATATATATATATATATATATATATATATATATATATATATATATATATATATATAGGTGAAGTAAGATAAATATAAAAACAATGGACCGGGAAAAGTTAGTAAGTCAAAGATGCGTACTGTCGGAGTTACTAATTCAAAGTTTATTACGACGTTTCGAGCGAAAACCGCTCTTATATATGTTCCAAGTTAAAATCAAACATCCTATATACATATGAGCTCCCCTATCTAACCGCGATCGTTCTTGCATCTTCCCTACATCGACCGATTCGATAGTCGTCTTCTTTGGCTGAAGATAACGTACTAAAGGCTCTGTTATACTCCGACGTTGAGCGCAGCGAACGTATAGCGTATAGCGCAGAGCACGGGCCTTTGATTGGCCAACGAGCACGAACTCGATATCTGCGACCAATCAGTATCGGTATCCACTGCGCTACACCGCGTTTGCTACGCTCGACGTCGGAGTATAAGAGTGCCTTGAGGCAGGCGAGCTGGTGAAAGTTAAACATTTCTAAAATTCAATACGGAGGCTACAAGGAGGGGACAAACACAAGACGTCTTTAACACAGCTAGTAAATTTTATTCGGGGCACCCCTTTTATACCCGTCATCTCCACACCGCCCTCTACTTGCACGCGCCCCAATGGTTCGCTACAGTTTACAAACGATTACAAAAGACGGTCAAAGGGTTCGCAGGAACCAAAGGCGCCGCCATCTTCGTCTACTGGGCTGTCGAAGGCATTTGGAGTATGCGCAGGAGCCCTCCTCGGCGGAATATAATACGTCGCGCCTATAGGTAGTAGGTACACAGCCCAGCAATGAACAATAACTAATAAATGCTGAAAAGAGGGCGTGCCAAGCTACGAAAATTGGTGATACCCCCAAAAAAGCCCGTGTCAAAAACTAAAATGTCGTGGTATCTTTAAATACATAATACCCCCTCGCGTACAAGTAATAAAGAGGCAAAACAAACAAGAAACAAAAAAAGAAAAAAGAAAAAAAGGTGAAGGTGTTTGAAGACGAATGCCGTTGTGCAAAGCCGTCGATGAGTGTCTATATATGTATATACCCCGACAATAGACGTCGCCAGACATCCCCGAGCGAATGAAATCGATTAGTGGGCAATCCAAGAAGCGTCTGGGCCAAATGTAGAATCGGCATATACGTCGAAGGTTCCAGACGCGTGCGCCCGCCGCTATCACGCGTCATTGCGTGCCTTTAAAGTTGGGGTCTTCTCTTCGCAGGAGCTGTTCTCACTTGCTGGAAGGCCTTGACTTTATTGACCACGTATACTCATGCGCGCCTCATCGTGTGCTCATATAGCCGTGTCGCTAGGCAACCGCTTGGTCAATAATCAATGGATTCAGCTAACGGGAGGAGAGCCCACGGTGTCCGAGAGACAACGCACGTTGTTTCCCACAAAGCCGCGGTTACACTGCTCGCATAAACGTCAGACAAAAGACACGGTGTTCGCGGCAGCCATGACGACAGAATTATCTGCGCAGACGTTTTAAGCGCGTTCGAAGTACGTTTGCTGCATACACATGTATGCTTCCAACATGTCTGCTGACGGTTCTTGTATCGGGTCATACAAGAAAGAAACGCGCTTCAGATGCAGACTGCTTTTTGTGTGATGTATTAGCAATGTGACAGCCGCACTAAAGCCGGAGTGTTCACAACTGCTCAGTCCGCAGAGTATACATGTAAAAAAGAAAAACATTTCCAGGCTGTGTGGACTTTCTACCGCAGATGCGGACTAGGCATCGCCGAACGTTTATTCTTTGCCCAAACGTAGCGTCGGAGGTAACAACCAGATGCCAACGGATTTCAGCCTGAATACGATACCTTATGTCAATGATGATTTATGTGATATTATCGGAAAATTTGAATGAGAAAATGAAAGCCATTTTTGACCGTTTTCGGTTTCTAGTGCCATAGAGCCCCGTGTATTCGGAAACTCCGTCGGCCGCCATTTTCCCATTGAAATTGTCAGACATATACCCTCAGGTCCAGACATTCAGAGGGTGCGGAATATGGCACCGGGCTGCGAGCTATCTAAGCAAAAACTTTTGGCATCATTGATTGGTACCACCTATGATTTGACCCCTGCCGGACTGAAAATAAGCGAAACGGATGCTGTACTATTTTCTGTGAATATTACCCAGTACATCATACAAAAGACACTCTGTAATACACGAGTTAGCGCAGTATCCGTGCTTGGAATGCAGCGTGCCCAAGTTTCACCTTGAACTCATTGTTATACGGCATTCGAAACACGGATTTCGCGGTGACTCGCGATCGAATCTGTTTGCAGGCTGTCTTTTGCATGATATGTGAGCGGTGCGTCCCCGGCTTTAGAGAGCGGACGGGCCCGGGGGAGCAAGAGGGCTCTTGAAAAGCGGTCGAAAACCGGACGCGTTGTCTGCTCATGATAACGACTTTCGAGTATAGCGGAGGCTTAATGCCTAAATGTACACGCGGTTCACTTGTTAAAACGTCGCGTAGAATTTTGGGACAAAATGAGTCGAGTAAAGTTGCAGTCGCGATCTAGAAAGGAAAGAAAGACGCGGTAGTAGTGACACGGCCCAGTACCTTCCCTTTCTTCCGAGGCAACGGTGTGTTTTAAGTTCTGCAGCAGCCCGTTTTCCACGGCAGTATTTCAGCAGTGGCTGAAATTGGGATCACCCGTACAGCTACCTGCGCGCCCGCTTTCTTGCCTAACCTGAAAGCGCAATGAACAAAGATGACAGCGTCGAACATGTAAAAATATTAGTGCTTTGTGATTGATTTATTAACCTTCCGATTAATCGAAAAATGCTTTAATCGCGATAACTTCTTTAACCGGTTAATCGGTAAGGTAGATGTTACAAAAATTCGCGGGAAAAAATGTCTCTTTTATTAATTTGCGCTCATACATTTATTTTAGGAGGCAGCACTGGTAGTCTTCCATGCGTATGTACATCTGTTTAGTATTCCGTATGATTGTCAGCCAGAACGATTGTAAGGCTAAATAATAATACAAATATTTCATAAAAATTAAAAACAAAGTGGAGTTTTGACCCTCTGGGATATTATGCATAGAGATCAACACAAGCGATTAATCGTATAAAGGGTAACGATTATTCGGGTTAAACATTTTAATCGACGCCCAACCCTAATAAAATATTATTAAAATCACGTTGTCATGTCGAAAACCGCGCGTAATAGTTATCGTAAAACGTCAGTCCTATTTCTCAACAAGTTGCCCGTCAACATTTGACGGGGAAAAGCCACCCCCATCAGATATTAAGAAGTCTGACTCTGCGGCGGAGGGGGACGGGGAAACCTGCTAATATAAATTGATATCATAAAAATTATGTAAGTAAGCGTAACTACACAGATACTAAGACAAAATGTAGTTATTGTCATTTCTGAAGTGAACTTGATGACACGTATAAACAACTGTAAATGTATGCCTAAAAAAAAGAAAACTGCACATGCACACATTTTTGAGGCTAGTAAATATCATATACGTTCTTGTGATATTACAATGCGCATTAGTGGTTCAGGAACGACTACATTTATACTGAACAAAAGCTGGAGACCGGTTAAATAGAAAAACTCGAACAATCCTTCTAAAAAGACCCAGACCGAAGGCTCAGGCAGCCGCGGCCGTCACGACCTCCCAGAAATCGATGTCCGCCATGTAAATGCGAGTTAGGAGCTCTCCCCGAATGTAAAGTAGGCCTGCTACATTTAAGCGCTTGAATACGAGACGCCCCCGCTCTGCTCGCGCTACGCCATTTCTCTTGGAAAACTTTCTTCGGAGCGACGAAGAGGCCCCGTCGACTGTAGTCAGGCGAACGTCCCCGAAGCCTGGTTCCACGCTTCGACGGAGAAATCTATTCCACGCGTGCAGAAAATAAGCCCACCTCCTCACTTGGAAAGAGAAACTGAAATCTCCCTTTCCGAGTGAAGAGAATACGCGAAACACCAGAGACGCAATAAATTCCGTCCGAACGACTTATCCGCGAGAATTCACATTCCCCAACAAGCGGCGCACGCGTAACGAGCGTCTTCAAACTAAGCGCAAAAAAACAACAAAAACAACAACAGCAAAAAAAAAAAAGAAAAGCGAATAAAACAAAAAGTTTCGAGTTTGTTTTTGCCTTCACTTCCACGGTGTTACCGTTAGCCGATCACCCACGCAAGCGGGACACGCTAGCGCATCTCTGCCGGGAACGCGCGAAGCGACGAGCAAGGCAGAGTCGCCTAATCCGCTTTGGGAAAGCAGCGTCTCGGTAATCCAAAGCGCCGCGTCCCGATGCTTGGATTAGGACGCCAACCTGCCACGGGCGAACGAACGTGACACTTGCTTGCGTTTGCACTATTGCTGACCTGGTGGAAAGGGACCTGCGCCATGTTCTCTTTCTGAACCGGCAAATTCGTTAGGATCGGAACAACGGAGAAAGCAATCTTTGTTACGTTAGGATGAAGAGGCTGGCCAGTCGGTAATGTGGCAGCGAAGACCTCTCGATTGCAGTCGAACTGCACTGATCAACCCCCTTACAGACACATTTACTTCGTTTCACATTATGACTAAGGGCAGCCGTTGGGGCCAATCAAACTGTGCCGAAAGCGCAACGTCACGATCGACGTTGGCCGACTCTCTGCGCTGATCATCCACAGGCATGCTCGAAACGGGCGAGCGCGTGTGTAGAGCGTGTAAAATGACTGATAACATTGATAAAGCAATTGGGCGTTTGATATAAATAAATGATATCTTCGTGATAACATTGACGGGAGGTAATGGACGTCAAGTTGGAAGTGTAATGCGTAAAACAGCGAATTATATATACCTAACATTGATTAAATCAACTGACACCTATAGTCACAGCCGACGTAAGTCCAATGAGATATATGTAGACCTTCGTCAAGATAGACGATAGAAGTTGTTCGGGTGTGTGACAGGGTCTGTGACGCTCCTCTGCTGCCAGCACGCGACGCAGGGATTCCACTCGCCGCTTGTTCTCAGAGAGGCCACCAACACCTCTACAGAGCGAGACTCGAACATGTTGAGTTGCCAAACAATTTCCGTTTACATGAGAGCTTATTTTGCAAAATAAACTTACATCGCTCAAAAAAAAATCAAATTAATTGCGCGTATTGGTATAGCTTGCCAGTGTTGTACAGATAATTTATGCTGTTGAAAATCTTTAAATGATAGACATTTTACGATTTCTAAAGTAAACAACGGCTCTGCGCTCGTATCTGGCAGTGCCCGCTGGGTAATCCCAAGGTCAAATGCGAAATAAAAGGATCAGGATCTGTGTTCCTTTGGCACGCGAAACCGTGCAAAGCGCGGCCACCCGATCTCCCCGTCTCGCCAGACAGGCGATGCCTCGCTCGCTGGCACCGACAACAGCGCCGGGACCGAGAACAAACAAGGAGACGGGTCGCCACGTGGCACCGCATGCTCCCCGAGGGCACCCGCCGACGCGAAAACCCCGGGGAAAGCAATCGGAAGGCTCTTTCTTTAATCTGCCACCGGCCAGAAAGAAAAGAAATCGAAGGAAGATAAGCGAGACGCCAGAGTCGTCGCCTGTGTACTCTAGCGGCCGAGAGAGAGAACGGAGCGCAAGCCGGAGTCCCAGCCAAACAGATGGAGCCCGGTGGCCGAGGCAAACACAGGAGCGCCGCCCCTGGCAACGGCGGGGCCCGGGCGAGCAACACTGGGAGCCAGGCGGGGGCAGAGGGGAGCCCCAGCAATGAGTAATGGAACGCCCGAAGGAAGCCGATCATTGCCGCTGCCGCCCCGAGAGCTCGGACCTCGCGACCGCACACTAATCGTCCTCCGGTGGCCGAGACCGTCTCTTCGCCACCGTCCCTCTTCGTTTGGCGCCACGCGAGGGCCGAAAGCTGCGTTCCACATA
>JAZHYW010046863.1:0-21000 GCA_037355805.1 Ixodes ricinus
TTATGCCCGTTGAATATAGCATCTACTTCAAATTAAATAGGGCTCGGTTTCCGATTTCGAAACATTCTTGACCTCCTGAGAAACAGATACAAATAAATATCCGGTAAAATTGTCATTTTGTTTTTTGGGATAGTTCGTTCTCGCTGGTTGTATTATCACATTTGAGTCGAAACAATAGGTTGCAGTGTATCGTTTCAGCGCAAAAATGCTAGTAAAAGGTGTGATGAAGTAAAAAAAAGGAAGAAGACAGCGATCAGACATATAAAACTGCGTGGCCAAGCAGTGATCTAAATTAAAAATAAAAAAACGATTAATAATTTTTTTGCGGGTAGTTTTATGTTTTTAGCAGACACGTTTATTCAAATTCAACTGAAGTCCCGCCAAAAAGTAAGACCGAAACCAAAAGCGGCTTAAAATTATAAGTAAAATTAGAATTTGAATCTCTCGATGCAACATCTTCAAATCTGGATATAAGCTTTTCTGTGATTGATTTAATCCCGTCTGAATGTTTAGAAAACGCTTCGCCCATGAAAATTTGATTAGCGAGCGCTGACAAATCAGTAACACATAAGTGCGGAATAAATACATAGACTCCAACTTTTGTAAAAAAAAAATAACATTAAAGACTTGCCAAGAGCGGTCTATAAAGTTTAATTATTGCTTCCAGATAAGAGAACACCTGTGCTAAGGTATCGCACTCTAAATAACAGTTTTAGATACTAACGTCATATGCAAAGTTGCCTCAAACTTAGCGAACCAGGGAACAATCAATAACTTGAAACAACCGGGAAAATTAAAAGATCGAGGTACACCTAAGCATTCCTCGTAGAGTTGTGAATGCGACAGCATGCAAGCCGCTCGTCCGCTCCCTTTGTCGTCAGCTGCGTACCTTTCGTCGCCGGTCGGCGCGTGCGCTCCCTGGTGACCCGGACGCTCCGCGATGAGGGACACGCAGCGCCATGGGGTGAGCGGTAGTGGAAACTGACGAGCGCAGCGGCCAATAGAGCCCCGTCGACGCGCGCCAGCCAATGGAACCGAAGGAAACTGATCTGCCGTTTTCGCGCTTCAGACTGATGACGTCAGCTCCCTCCATGAGACAGTTCATATTTCCGCAATAATATTAATTATGTCACGAAACGTTTTATTTTAATTCGGTATAAATTTGTTTTGTGGCATGACCGCATGACCCATGAGCGGGATAGTGTGGCAAACCATGTGACTACGCAACCAGCTTGTGCGCTTGCTGCAAACCGGAAAGCGGGCTTCTCCACACTAAGACCTCTCAAGAGGAGGAGCCCAACCTCTAACGTCTGCGATTGATCAGCGTTGAGGATTGAACAAATTAAGAAGCGTATGGAAGACTTCAAGTTAAAGACTTTGCTAGTAATTGTTTTGCAATGTGATTAAAAATTCAGAAATAACAACATATATTTAAAAAAATATCAATAGTTCCTTTGATATATGAAGAAAAAAAAGTAATATTTAAGCACCGGAGAGTTTGTCATGGACTTATGGTCATGTCAGCACAAAAATCGTCACGGGTTGGTAGCAGCTTTTTTGCTGTGGAACCGCAACGTAAGAAATATTTGACATACTAAAACCCAAGACGGAGGCAAAAAAAAAAAGGAGAACAAACACAACGTCTCAAACACAGCTAATCTTGAGCACGAATAACAACCAGCTCGCCTGCCTAGTAACGTCGTCTTCAAGAAGAAATATATATTATTCCCTCTGTCGTTTTTATACTCCGTTGAGAATCCATCGAATCGCCGGTTATACGTTCTTTCCCACTTTCCCACCTGAACGTAAGTATACCGATTCAAAATTTTCGGTGTCCACCCGTCGGCCATTCTTTCCGTTAGTCGTTCACTCGGTCTTTCTTCAACATGCTAATGTTTTTTCTGTTATTGCCTCGCATCGAATGGTATTTACACGGATATTAGCAATTTAAAACGTAAATTGGCCACCCGCGAGTGAGAAGACAAAGCTCCTTAAAAATTTCGGTAATATAAAAAAAAACGCTGTGCTTATTTGGGCAACAGAGGAACTCTTCATGAGCAAGAACCACGCGTCTCCATTCACGCAAAGCACACACAGAGTCAATTATCGTCTTCTTCACAAAAAGAAGGAGGGGGGGGGGTAATCGATGGCCGAAATCTGTTAGCGCACCGCAGCTCCGAAGCACGGGAAGCGAAAACTCGCTCTGTAGAACCCAGGAATCCTGGGTTCAATCCTCACCCTGCCCGTTTCGATCTGGATGAGTACCGTACCGGCGTGCAGTCGTGTATAACTACTGCGTGATGCACGTTTAAGACACCAGGCTAGCAGTGGTCATGCATTGGCTAAATTTCCCATATACAGCGTAAACCAGCGTCGCCGCACCTCAAAGGCAGACCGACCTTACGTTGTATAAACACGAACGTCAAATTTGGTCTTGGTTGGTGTTCTTTACAAAACATAGGGTAAATAACGAGGTCGGGAAAACGGTAACTCGTTAACATGCGATCTGCGCAGATAGCATCTTCGCACGAGAACATTATTTCTGGCCCGTATATCGCTGAGCCTCTGCTGCCAATCGTGGTGATTGGCTATCCGCGTGCTCATCATTAAAGTAAATGCGCGGGCGATGTTTATAAACAGTGCGCCTGTTGCACGAATGAGCATGGCACACGCTCGCTTTTATTGCAGTATCGAGCATTCATTGGGTTTCATATAATCAACAGTTAAAACGAAGATCAACAAGTTTCCGCGGAAGAAGCTGCACCAAGGATTTCTCTTGTGTGGAGTGATTTAACGATAACGATATTTGTTATATATACAAACAAAACAAGAAAACAATTGTGACTTTAATTCTACGTATAAAGTCTCGATTACTCAGAATGAGAACTTGGGGGCCTAATATAGTGCGAAATATTTTGATTTCCCGCTAAAACAATAGTGGACTGGTGATCATATGACACCAACCCCATGATCGCATCACATGAGCGCCAGTTATACATCTTGGCGACACGTGACATCATGTTTTCGTTACAACCCTTCATGATGGTCTAGACTTAGAAATCAACTCATTAAAGCATTCTGCTTAAAAAAAGAAAAGAAGCAACGTTGTTGAGTCATCACGATCAATCGCGTGTATTTAAGATTAATGATCTTGACTTTGTGAGCGTCTCTGGACGGAGGGAAAGAGCCGGAAGAGAATTGAAGGCTTTCGTGGAGGCAGGAACCCGCGCGAGGGAAATTCAGAGTGTACGAAAGAAGGGAAGTCGAGAACAACGTGAAGATTTACAGCGTGCATTAGGTGAATGCGCGTCTTGAGCAGGATGAAGAAACATTGCGTTATCTTGAACGAAAAAAAGAAAAAGAAAAATGAAGAAATAATTTTTAACCCGGTTTATTGGAGATAAGGAGGAAGATGGATGGTGCAGCTATGCGTCTCTTAAAAGGAAAAAAGCGCCAGGCTTTCGGTTAATGACTAATGCGATAAAAGCTTACGACCTAACTTTGTAAGCCTTGCATCGAGTCTCCTACGTGTGCTTAGAATTTAAATAAAGAAACACGACCCTAAAAAAACAAAAACAATTACAATACAAAAAGGCAACCGAAACTAAATAGAGAAAAAGAAACCTACAAATGAACGGCTCCTTTTGCATTTTCTTGTTTTGTTCTCGTTTTATGTAAAATAAGAATAAAACAATGTATCGGCCGTAAGGTGCATAATATGTCCGAGTAAGCCGGGCACATGACTTTAACGAGGGGACGTGTTGCGTGGCTTGTGGAACTAGTCGTTTTATGCTAACACTGGGAAAGGTTTGTTTTTTCATTCGAAAACGTTTCGTCCCCTGCTACTCAAACATTCAGTTCGATTTACCTTTAAAAAAATTAAAAACAAATTGTTGAATCATTTTTATTACAAATTTCTAGATTCACGCGTTTTCAAAGTTAGCGGTACCTGTGAAAATTGGAAGTAAAACAGGAAGACGGCCGCCTCTTTTATAGCGAAGCTGTATGTTCTTATTATATGCTCAATTTTGACAATATATACGTTAATTAAAAAAAAAAGCTTTTGTCTAGACAGGGGCGCAGAGAGTTCCTTTCGGCATCCGGAGCCTAAAGTGGAGGAATAAAGCTCAAACTGTTACTTTCCGTAAGGACTATTTTAATCGTATCTTAAAGACTTAGTTACTTTGCGACATATATAGAGCCGTAATATCCTCCCCCCCCTCTTACATTCGCATCCACCAAGGGCGCTGTCAGCATTCCAAACCCCAATCTTCATCTATCTTTCACTCCCTTTCCGTCGCAGTTACTGATTTTCTTGCTCTTCAAATACCAATAACCTCGCACCTGTTGACTTCATCACAATGCAAGCCTTCAACCGGAGAACGGATACAAGTTGCGAAATTATCGAGTTATTTTAGGTTGTAAGGTTGGCTATGTCAGCTAGTTCGTGCGAATATCGCAAGTAAACAGCGCACAAATCTAGACAAGGACAAATGAAAAACAAACATTTCAAGCGATGACTTTCAACTGAAGCTTTTACTAAAATGGCAAACACTCGCAAAGAAAACAGCCTTACCGAGTCGGCGCTTACTCTTCTGTGTTCCTTTTTCATCCTTGCCTAAAATTTAGCGCCACCATTTCTTCGTGCAAACCTTTTTAAAGCTTAATTGGTTTAGCCTCCCCAAATCTTCCCGCAGGTTTCAACGCTAATAGGAGACTATTAAAGTAACCGTCTACCGTCCTGTTGAATCCCGTTACGGAAGGTCAGACGCTGTTACGACGCACTGCGTTGAGGCACCCGAGAACTGCACCCTCCCTGTGCGGTGAAGTAGCGTTTCAGTTGACTTGCCATCATACTCTATACATCATCACCCAGAATGGAAGCTCCACCTCGACAAGGAGTGACTAAGTAGAGAAGAAAAAAATAATAGAGGTGTACGCCACAATAAAAGCACAAATACCAGATGACATACGACAGGAAGAAATCCGAAAACCAGACATTGGGCGAGCTCCCGTGGAGTCGTTACTCATCGCCAGCGGACAAAGCGGCGAGAGTGTCTCCGTAAATTGGTCCTTCCACGGCCTCGAGTCAGGTGATGCCCCCGGGGACGTCCCGCGGCGAAGAAAGATGTTTAGGAGGCCCCTTTTCCCAACCGATGACCCTCCTATAGATCAACGGTCCGACTGCTTCCGTTGGCGTCGTCGCAGCAAGCGGACATTGCGAAAAAAGACTAGGTGACACGGTGTACTCCTCCTGGCGTAAAGAAGTCGGCAGCGACGCTTTTGACGCCCTTGTCGCTCCTCCGGACGGGACGATGTAGCGCACGGAACGAGTCTCCTGTGCAGCGACGGAAGACAGAAAGCGGAAGTTTACTGAAATGGAATCTCGGTCCGAGAGATGGCAGTAATGCTGCGGGATTCTCCCCAACAGAAAATTTATGGGAGAGTAAATTTGGCGATCGATTCGACGCCGACACTTTCTCTTCTTTGCGGCGATGCTTCTGAGGCGTTATTTTTTGTTTTTTCCAAGCTCAAGCATTTGAAATTCTAAATTTCTGAGCTTCTTACATGTGTGCACACAGTTTGTGTATTACCAATGTGACATGAATGTCACAGAAGGAAGAAGCACGCTTCAAACAATGTTTTCAGGCTGTTTTTATTTTGTACGATGTGTTAGCGGTGTCACCTTGTCTATAGGCTGTCCAACGTATTTCTCTACTGTCGAGATTGTTCCGCGAGGTTCATCGTCCGCAAAAAAAGTAGACACGAATGAAAGACAAACCTAATGATCCCTGCCCTAGCATACAGCCTACAAAGCTGAGACGAGAACAAAATAACGAATGTTTGGAACTTTACATCTGTCGTTCGCAAGTATCTATCATCACCGAAGTTGGTTCAGCTTCGGTGATGAGTGGCTGTCGCTATGATCTGGTCGTCGCTTTCAGTGCGTAGCTTCCAGAAGCCGAACGCTCGGACACGTAACGATTGCTACTAAATTTAAGCGACATTCGGACAACCCACTTCACAGGCACAACAGACAACACACCATCAAAACAGATCCACACAAGGAAACAACACTCATGTAGCGCTGACTGTCAACACTCGTATATATTAAGCACCATCTTCGTTATCTTTTACTCTTACGCACTAAAAATTAAAAAAATCAAAGTTAACCAAGGAAGACAAAGAAAGAAAAAGAAAAAGATAAAGAAAAGGAAAGGAGAGAAGATAAGAAGAGAAGAGTCAAGAAAATAAAATACAAAATAAAAGAGAAAGAAAGAATGACAAAGAATAAGATCAAATCCGACTACAGGAAAAGTTACGAAGGAGGTTTTCCTAAATAATCTAACTCTTTTTGGATAAGCTAATCGACGGGTACTAACATGCCAATTCATCTAGCAGGTAGGTCTATGCTAGAGCCACTCGATATGGCAGCGAAGCTGCCAGAGTAGCTTCCGCTTTTCCCTGTGCCGCCTCTCACCGTAATTGGTCACACGCGGTACCATAGCAACGAGCTGAGACTGGCTCGGTTTCCTTAGCAACCGGTGACTACTCGTCACGTGACCTCGCAAGAGCCGTTATGTCACCGGTGAGACGGAAGCGCCCAGAGCTGCTGGATGCGAGTTTGTTCGGTGCGCGGTACTCGTTATGTGCCGCTGCTTTCCGACGATTTCGGACTTCTTCGTGCTCTCTGACTCAGGTATAACGTGAAGATCTGAAAGAATGAGACTTTATACCTTTTCTGTGCAAGATTGCAAGACTTTATACCTTTTCTGTGAAGAACGTTGGAATGTCTGAGAATCGATGCGAATTATATGCGTCGCATGTTGGACCTTGAGGAAGTTGTTTCCGCCTCAGGTAACCGCGGAATCGCAGAAACTTTTAGCGAGGAAGCTCCTGCGATCTTTACGTTTTGAACTAATCAACAATTTTACGATATAGCTTTTACGATAACATTTTCGTATTTTCTAGCTTCCTTTGAATGTTGGAATTTCTGAGAATCGAAACGAAAGGTATACGTCCTGTGTAGGGCCTAGGGAAGTTTTTCAGCCCTGGGTCACCGAATAATCACAGCAACTTTAAGCGAGGAAGCGCCTGCGATCTTTAACCTTTGGTACTAATCGACGATTTTACGAATTGACAGTTCTGAAGACTGATAAACGTGCTTTCCTTGCAACACCTTGCATTCGATCGCAGTGTTTTTGGTTTTTTGTTTTCAAGTGACAAGCTGGCGTTTGCTCAAATGACGTAATATGAAAGGACCTGCTGTATAACAGTGTATCAACACATACTATTAAACTTATATGCTCAGAGGTGTGTTCGTCTTTGTAATTAACAAGTTACAGACAATTATTTTTACGAGTGTAATATTTGTTTTCTGTAGCTGGGCCCGTTTTGTGCTCGTTAATGTCCGTGTGCTATGATGTTGTCATCATGTGTGTATGGTTCTAAATATTCTCTTTGCAATGCCTACAAAAGCCAAAATGACGTCAGCCGACCCCAGCTCAAGCATTTGACACGAAAACTGCGTCACTCGGACGTATGCGCTCGTCAACAATCAATTCGTTGACGAACATTTGAATTCGTGTTCGTAGCCATTCGCAAGTGCACATGAGTGCACTTGCGAATGCCAAGTTCTATGGTGTGCTTAAAAGGCACGGTGGAAGCTTGAGGTTATCGCACCAGTGCCCTAGCATGTCACGACCGCGTGATTCCACAGTTCTCTTTTCAGTTGAGGATTAGAGCTAAGGAAGAAGAAGTTAAAAAATCATTTCATGGCCCCTTTAACTATTGCTTTAACACGTGTATGCGTGCTACACCAGAAAAAAATATTGACTCTTTGCATGCCGGCAAACTTCCGGACGACCACTTGGCCTGTCGGCAAGAACACCTGATGTCCGGCGTCCGTCTCTTTTGATGGCGTTAACAATCCTCTGTAGACCCCCGTGCTGTCCTTCTTGGTTTAACTCCGTCGACTGTTCATTGCCCAAAACGAGGGTGCGACCGTCGTCGACGTCGCTCCTCACCAGTCGGTGAGATAATCTCATCTTGAATGAATGATTGGGTCTTGAAGAAGTATGGTGCTAAGCATGCATTCTCTTACTATGGGGCAGTCGAGCAGCAGTCATGTCCCAAGGCAATCGTCCTGTCGTGGTCGGCGTAATCGGATTTTGTTCCATAGGAGGGAAGTACGAAAGTACAAGGACGGTACGTTCGTCCCACGCAAGCGGCCGCCATCCCGGCGGCCGCAAAACCACTCGCCTTGTCCGTGCACCTACGATACTTAGCAGCTCTCGTCGCCCGACAGTTCCCGGGCTACAAATCGTCTCACTTCACATAAGAAACAGGCACCGCTCCTCCAGAGGCCCGTGCCGTACCGCCATGCAAAGCGTCTTTTAGGTCTTTTACCACTTTTCAATTAACGAATGGAGATATCAACTAGATAAAGGTTGCCACCCGGCGTCGCTAGCAGTACGGTTACCACGGCAACCTCCCAGGCCCAAAATGGAGATCACTATAGGCGCTTCTGGACGTGAGTGCATCTGGAATAATTTTGCGTCGTGTCGCTACTCTGGCCGGCTACGGGGTCTCTGCTAGCGGCTTCGACGGTTTCTCTGCTAGTTTGTTTCTTGCTTCGTTCCAGTACTGTGCAATTGTCGTTTAAGAGGGGGAGCATCACAGCATCCTGCAATGAATGCCCAGATGATCTGGGTTAGCAAGGTTAATGGCGTTGTTGTTATGTTCTCGAAGCCTATCGTTAAGACAGCGCCCCCTCTGCCCGACGTAAAGCTTCGCACGGAGTAAGAGGGAAAGAGTATATCACGCCTTCATGCACTGGAAACGAACTTGGTCTTGTGGCTGTCGTTGCAGTACTCTGGTAGAATAGGTGACCACATTCACCCGCTTGCATACGCTTGCAAGTTTTTGCGAAGCAGAGGAAAACAACGTCGAGCGTTGACTCTACTTGCTACCATTTTAAGCTTGTGAGGACAGGTTGTGAGTATAAGGCATTATGACAGGCCTTTGCCACAGTGCGTTCTCTTGTTCTGTGGTTAGGCAGCTTGTGCTTGCTTGACCTCTTTAAGCTAGGCATTCAGGAGACTGAAATTAATAACGACAAAGGGTGTCCTGCTGAAACCATTCGAGTTGTTATGCGTTTTTGAAGCTCTTATCGGTCATGTGCACTGGGATTTCTTGAGAGAAAGTTTTAGGCAAAAGTTTAGCAATGCCTCGTTTAACAAGTTTCGAGTGCAGGTATGATTATGTAGTGGCTTTTTTTGCCTCTCGGTTTATAAGGCCAGCATATGTGACGCGGCTTTTAAGAAACAATCGAAGGTTCAGAGAATCGTATTAAATACTCGACCGGAAGCTCAGGTAGGTGGTACAACGGATCAAGGAATTTCTGGAAGGTAGAAAGAACATCGGCCACCGAGGTGGGGAAGGTGCTACTGTTACCATGTCGAGAAAACCTGTGGCGAAGCGTTACGTCGGTGGCAGACGGGGCGCTGTCTTAACGATGGGCTTTGAGAATATAACAACAACACCGCAAATCGCCAACTCAGGTCATCTGGGCACTCATTGCAGATATTGTGGATGCTCCCTCTCCTCCTAAACAATTGCACAGTCCCCCTGGAACGAAGCTGAGAACAAATCAACTGAGAGAGGCTATCGAAGCCGCTTGTACAGACACTGCAACTGATGAATTATGTGTTAGTGCCCGTCGATTATCTTATCAAAAAAGAGTTAGAATATGTAGGAAAACCTGCTTCGTAACTTTTTCGTGTAGTCGGACGATCTTATTCCTTGTCATTTCTTTCTTTCTCTTTTTATTTTGTGTTTTATTTTCTTGACTAATTTTCTTCCTTATCGTCTCTCCTTTTCCTTTTCTTTATCTTTTTTTTCCTTCTCGGCTATTCCTTGGTTAACTTTATTTTCTTCGTTTTAGTGCGTAAGAGTAAAAGATAACCAAAGATGATGCTTAATATATCCGAGGTTTGAGGAGTCAGCGCTGCGTGAGTGCTGTTTCTTTGTGGATCTGTTTTGATGGTGTGTTGTTTTATTGTGCGCCGTGAAGTATTAGCATGATTAACCAACTTGCCCAAGTTGAAGTATTGACATTCTGACAGAGCGCTCGCGTCCGATACGCGGATGCTCCAGTGTAGACGACCAAAATATATCGGTCTCCTGTCGTTGGTCCAGTTTCTACCAGATGGCGCGCATTTTTGTCGAGAATCAAATAACCCTTAGAAAGTTATAGCCTGGCAACAGTAAGTTTATTTTGATTACTTAGTAAATTGACTATGGACGAATAATTAGAGCTCAGCGCAGTTTATCGCAGCACAAGTTGCGAGCTGATGCCGGATTTCGACAGCCTGAGATCTGGTAGCGTTAATTGAGAGTTTTAGTTAATCGTTCCGATGACTCCGATAACGATACCCATTACTCAGTCGCTGCCTTTGGCATGCATCGTATCGTTATCGGGGGTATCGAAGGTATCGGAATGATCTACTAAGTCTCCAATAAACCGATATCATAAAATAATCTATTATGTACAGAAGGTGACACTTACTCATTTTTATAGTTCTTATGTTAACTAATGTTATTATCATAGTAAGTTTAAGCATAAAAGAAAACATACACAATGAAACTATATATAGTAATTCAGCTCTAGAATAGGCAACATTAAAATTAATTACCCGGAGTTGTAGCACAAATTATATTTGCTAGTAAAATTCGTTTTGCGTAAATGGTATCTGCCAGTTGAAATCTCCGACAAAATCAAGTACAACGTAATCGACATCACTCAGAAACCTGCACACGGTATCTCTCTTTCATATTAAAAGTTAGTGCTATCTGTGTTTTTTTTTACGTTAGAGTTTCCTGTTTTTAAAATAAACGTGCAACATTAGCTTGTTCTTAGCACTTCAGATTCGATTTATATTTTTAAGTAAAAACATTACCAAACGTGGTTTGATCCTTTTTTCCTATTCGTGTGTTCTTCTGAAATACGTTCTATAAAGCACTTTTTTTCTTTACAAATCTTTATTTTGAAGGACAGAAATCTCCTCGGAGTAAGCGCGCAAAATTAATTCACGCACGCATAATTCATGAAGGCGCTCCTGGGTCTGCGATATAAAATAAAGCCGTCCCTGGATTACTTTGAAAGAGCACATTAAAATCTTAACATAAACTGTGCACAAATTTAGCTCATAACTGAATGAAAACATGAATTCTAATCTTTTATATATCTAAATATATATATACCTATAGCTTTCTCATTCAAATGCACACCATGTTCCATTTTAGTTGCGTGAGGTGCGTACCGATTCTAAGTAACAGACTGAGGCTAAGATAGGAACTAAAATATCTACAAATAGACTTCTTTTTGTGCAAAGGCCTTTTTCTTCGTCAGAGGAAACTAATTCTGCCAGAGCTGAGGTTTTGAAAATATTTTCGGGCGAGCCGAACTCCAACAAACTTCACGGCGTGGTAGCGTACAATAAACACGATGAAGACATACACAGAAAATACGTAGAATAATAGCTCGAAGCAAAAAGGGAAAACCAATTTCAGTTTTAGACTTTTAAGCCTTCAAGGAAAATCCACACGAATCGAGGAGGCGAGAGGAATTTGGACCGCGGTCCGGGGCGCGTTTTCGAAGTCTCTCGTGCCTTCTAAAATTCGAAATTAGTTTCGATCAGCCTCGCGAAGCGCTCAAGAAATAAAAATGAAACAAAACAATAATGCACACGGCGGCAAAGTTAGTTTCGGTTGGACGGCAGCACTTTACGGAAGCGACTTGACACATTCGCGCACGATTTACTAATAGCATTTTCGCGATGGCTGTCACATCGTTTAGCTATATGGAACGTTTTCGGTTACTTTCTTCGTCTCTCGCCACGTGTTTCCGGTAGAGGGCAGCGTTGGCCGCCCTCTACTACCGAACACGGCGTTGGCTGCCGACACAAGGAGAGACTTTTTCCGCGGACAGGCACATCGAGCATGTCCGCGAGGTATGTTTGCTTCACATGTTATGCATGCTTCAAACATGTGCACGGAAAGTTGTTTTTTGTGTGTGACCTATGAGGCAGGACCGTATCATACGAGGAACAACCACGCCTCACAGAGTGCCTGCAGACGTTCTTTTGTACGGTGCATTATACCCCTGTCAGACGGGCTAGTTTAGTGTCACTACAAGCGAGTGCACTTCAACCCGTCGGAACACACTCCAAGTGTGTTGGTGCTACACGGGAAAACTTAGTGTCACTCCTAATTGATGGCAATGACGATGGGTAAGTACTGGGCACGCAAAATATTACAGTGCATACGCATTTTTTTATAAATAACTTCGTCGTCTTATTAGAAACACGTTACCACACGTTGTTGCGCTAAGTCACGAGCTTTAATCGAAATTTAAATCCTATTTGATTATTACGATCAGCCATTACAAGCCAGTGATACACGTCCACAGGCCGGTACGATGCTTATCCAGATCGAAACGAGCAGGGGTAGAGATCGAACCCAGGATTCCTGGAGTTCTGCAGCGCGAGCTTTGCTCCGCGTGCTCCGAGCTCGTGGGCGCGAGCCCACTCGGTCACTCGCCACTCGCAACAAAGAAACATCAGGGAGTGTGGGGAGGACGAGCTGGAGGGCGATATTCGCGACTTGGACAGTGGAAGCGCGCTGTTGGGGCACTTTTCTCCGTGAGAGCCCAACGCCTTTCAGATGAGAGGCAGCTGGACCTGGATGCCGACGCACAGGCAAGAATTTCAAGTGACATCGATCAGCAGCTGCAGGCCAATGCCTTCATCATAGCCGCTCTCGTGACCGACAACCTATCCGTGATCAGTCGAGAACGGTGGACTTTCCAGAGGAACGAACGGTGGTTCAAAGACACCTTGCCGCATTTGGGCGAGTTCCATTCTAAGCAAACCTTTCGCGTCTCTCCTGCCACCTTCAGACTCCTGGTGGAGTTTTGCAGGTGCCTGCTGGCCGTCGCTGGCCGTCGCGCAGGGGCCAAGGCTGGAAACTAGATTAGCCGTTTGTTTTTCTACAATGCGCTACTTTCCTGCCAACAGAAAATAAGTGCGCATCTAATATTACTCCTATCAAAATAATACTAATTTTACGCAGCGTTAATGTCTTCTATTATTTTTACTCCTTGAACACTGCTATCGAGATTACACACTCGGTCTACTGGAGCCAGCGTAGTGTGGTCCCCGAACTCACTTCATTGGAAGTGTGTTCTACGGGCAGGGCTGGAAATTGAGCTCAGGATCACTGGGTTCTCCAGCGCGAGCATTCTCTCCACGTACTCCGATCTGGTGTGCGCTTAGCCCACTCGGCCCACCGATACCCCTTAATAAAGACACATTAAAAAAAGTAGACGTTTGCAATTCTCTGTAATGCCGAATTGGAGCGCAGCTCTTGAGGAGGAGGAGGGGAGGGTACGACGGGGAAGGTACATGCAGCTGCTCCCACCGTACCCTCCCATCCTCCTCACCTGCATCCCATCCCACTTAACGGAAAATTTTCGCTAAATATCCCGCTAAATTTAGCAGGGAAATTTTCCGCTGAATTGACGTGTGACGTCACATGAGACGTCACCTGAAATTTTAAATGTGACGTCACGTGACGTCACACCGGTAAAATATTTCTCTACATTTAACAGAAAAATTTGGTGCCAAAGTTAGCAAAATCTTTTGCCGCAAAATTTAGCGGGTAAATTTTACCCTCGTGACGTCACACATAACGTCACACGTGACGACACACGTGACGTCACGTGTGACGTCACCGCGGTTACGCCGACGCCGCTCAACTCAGAAACGGGTGTTTAGGAGCTGTGCTCTGAAACAACGTTACATTAATGAACGATTTTTATGTTAATTAGATGGTTCTGATCGATCATCGCAAGTCGAGATAAAGAACGAAGCATATCCAACTTTGGCGTTCCGCTTCGTTCCACGGAAGTTTACGAGGAGGCCCTGAAACTGCCTATTTAGATCATAATTATCGTGTTGTCTCGAACAGTTACATGCTGAAACAAAAGTAGGCTCCATCCAGACATGTACGTAACGCGTTACAAGTAACGAGTTACTTCTACCTGAGTTACTATTTTCGGTAACGGGTAACGTATTTAGTTACTTTTTCTAGAAAAAGAACGAGTAACGTATTTAGTTACTTTTGAGGCCAAGTAACGAGTAACAGTATCTCGTTACTTTTGAGGGTAACGTGTATAACACCGCTTAAGCGGCCTTGTTTTTATTCTAACCTGAGTATGCGGCTATCGAGACAAAGGCAGAAAGGAAGCCCGAAAAACAAACTAAGCAGTAGGACAGTACAGCAACGTATATCGCTGAACAGGTCAGTCGAACAGTTCGACTGACAAGTCCAGCGATAAACGTTGCTGTACTGAACTCACAGCTAGGAATGTCCTTCACCCAGCGAACAGAATAAGGTTCGTTGGTTAAACTTCTAGAACCCGGTACGGACCGAATGTAAACCCGGAGGTTGCGAACACGGGAAGGCACATAACCCATTACCCGCTGTCCTCAATGAAGGTGCAGTTCCCGAAGGTTCACCGGCTTCGAGCGCGTCGGTAGAACGACTCTTCAGCGTCGCCGGAATGTATTCTCAAGGAAGCGGGGAAACATAACTGATGAAAACTTCGAGGAAGCTAATGCTGAAGTGCGATGACTACTAAAAAGAAAACAATAAATCATGAAACAAAAACAGTTGTCAATTTGGTCATCAAAGTAACGTGAAAAGTAACTCGTTACATTTTTGAGGTAACTCACGCGTTCCTTTTGAGAATCGGTAACGAGTAACGTATTTAGTTACTTCTTCAGCGAGTAACGAGTAACGGTATTTAGTTACTTTTTTGAGTAACGTGTACATGTCTGGTTCCATCATTCTCTGCTAACCAAGATAGCCGTTGAATGACTGACTTTGTCGTCGTCTTTTATCAATACACCGCTGCGCTAATCTTGGTTCAGATCAACCTAAATTCCAAGTCCAACCCACTATTTTTTTGCAATGCCACTCTTCTACATGTCATCTCTTTCACGAATTTGCTTTTCGTTATAACATAAATCTTACGCCATCCTTTGGTTTCTGTGCTGTTATGTTTTACTGTTGAAACTAGGGTGCCTTCATGTGCGCTTTCGCTTGGGGTGATGACATCTGGCCATTTTGTTTTCCAACGCTTATTTTTTTTCTGAAGCGCGTGAAAGAGCGTGTTCCATGCACGCGCTCGTGGCACTGACTGTGCTGCGGCTACATTTTGTTTCCTGCGATTTCTTTCTATTTTCCCTGTGAACGCGTGCTGCGGCATCGGGTAATACAAACGATGGAATCACCCTAAACCATGCCCTAAACAGAAGGACAGCGAAGGCTAGAAGCGCGAGCTCATAGCGTAGGCAGCTGCACTCAATGCACGAGAGCTCGTGCCGCCGAGATATGCCCCAGAGCAAAAAGCTCGCGCTTCTAGCTTTCCTGCGGTACATCATGAGGTGAAATAAAGTATAGTTGAAACACTCTTATTGATGCCACGCACTCGATCAAGCAAAGTGAGTTCGTCAAACGCGCTCCAAGCCAAGTGTGTTCCTCAGCAAGGAGCCGTGTGGCACACTACAGAAATGACACTAAGGGCGAAGTGCACTCGCTTGTAGTGACACTAAACTAGCCCGTCTGACAGGGGTATTAGTTGTAGTGCTTGCGGCCTAAAAAAGCAGAAAAAAAAAAGAAAAGGAAAAAATTATTCCATTTCCAGAACACGTCTAAAACTATTTAGCTTTTGGCAACAGGAAAACAAAAATAATTTTACCTTTCACAAAAAAAAAAAGTTGACATAAAACGAGAAACAAAAAGGATGAATAAATGGTACCTTTTTACTGACTAGGGCACTTCGTCAATGTGGAGGCAGAGGCTCTACTGCAGACCATATATGTTGCAATGGAGCGTAGTTTTTGGTATGGAGAGCCGTTCGTTGACCGCTTGAATTCATCGTCGAATAGCGCGAAGCAGAATTTTGTTTGTTCAAAATATATAACAACTGCTAATATCTGCGGACTCGTTCATACAGCACTTTTGCTGTATGAACAAAACTGTACACAAAACCAGTAAAAAAAAAATCCGGTTTCTTGCGGTGTTTTACTAATTTACCCCTTTATGAGGTCCATTAAAATATGTGTACATGCATTTCAGATTAGCCATACATTATTTTACCGAGACGTACACGTTTAAAACACAAAAACATCTCGTTTCTTCCCCCGACAACCTGGGTCTTGTAAGGACTATGCTGTGTTTCACACTTATGATGTACCGCAGGAAAGGCTGCAAGCGAGAGCTCCTTGCTCTAGGGCACATCTCCGCGGCACAAGCTCTCGTGCGTTAAGCCTTCTCCCAACGCTATGAGCTCGCGCTTCTAGCCTTGTCTGCGGTACAACATAAGGTGAAATGGGGTATAGTTCGCGCAACGTAAACCTATATACGCATTGTCTTTTTTTTTTTTTTTTCATTGGACAACGAGTTTATATACGTGGCTTGCATTGACGTCGAGATCAGCTGCCACTGCTCGGGACCATGCTCCGGTGCCCGCATGTTCTGCAGCACGCATTTGGCACCATCGAATTTCTTCTTCTCGGCAAGCCTTGCCGAGAAGAACAAATTCGATGCTGCTGCGAGATGCACGCTGCGGAAGGCACAGGAATGGTACGGAGAACAATGGCGGCTGGTACGGGGCCATATACGTCTCGTGCAGTGCGTGTATAGTGAGTGGCAGCGCAAGAAACACGGGGCGTGGTGAGTCCCGAGCTCCTCTTCATCGCTCCGCAGCCAATCAGATTGCGGCCTTAGCCGACAAGGACGCCCAAGAACCAATCACGAAGCAGAAGGCTTTAACACGATAGGCCACAACCTGAGTTTCAGTGACTCCAAAAGAAGCTTTTGAACTGCTTATAGACGCTTTGCAGCAGCTGTGCATGGGCGCCGCCATAACTGACCTTCAGTTTTTGTTTCCCATTATTCTGTTTACTTCACTTCATTATTACCATAGCAGGCCAGGTTATTGCCATCTTAGATTTTATTCTGTATTTCTCCCCAGCATTGGCCTTTGTGGAGGCTCGTCCACACCAATTTCGGTGCCTCGGTATCTCGGTAAAACAAGAGAAGGTCAGCCATGGCGGCTGTATTCTGGCGCGTGTGTAAAGCCCGAAACTTAAATTTCTCCATGAATTAAAACTTTTTTTTGTTTTTTTAGATCAACTACAACGAAATAAAAACATTCAAAATAATGCTCGCATTTTTTTGTGTGTGCAAATATATCGGTGCTTGAATACCAGCCGCCATCCATAATCTTATTACGAAGAAATAATTGCGTTAAGAACCTTTCTTAGTTTCTTAACGCTTTCAACTAAATAAAAAAAATACTGTTTGACGGCAATTGAATTTAAGTAGATATTTTTCCCTACCCGTTGTATTTTTAGTTCTTGCCAATTAGGGTCCAGCTCTATAGCTCTCCGCCCCGTCTGCAACACCCCAAACTACGACGTAGAGTTGCACTCGACCCAGACGAGAGTGGAGTTGCAGTCGGGGTGGTCAAATGCACTCGCTGTCGCAATCCGCGGTGTGCTTCGGCCTCGCGTCGCGAACACGCGGGAATTGGACAGTCCTTCTCCCCAAAACATTTCGAAGTGGCGGGTCCGCAGCAGCGGTGGTGGCGGCGGCAGGGAAAAGCCGATTTCCCTGAAGCCCCATTCCTTCCGGCAGGCTGACTTTTATTGCATCATTGGCGGAGGGGAAAAGGGCAGGCGCCCGCCGCTGGAGGGAAGCGCCGACGAACAAAACACCGGCAGAGGCGCGCGGCTTTAGAGCCCACGTTCACCCCTGTAAGCTGAGAGTGCGGTGGAAGATGGAGACCCACTGTACCAGTCGCTCGTGTATCTATCGCCACGTGATCACGCTCCCGCACCATACAGCACGCGCGCAGAGAGAGAGCGGTCGGCCTATGAAAGAGAGGCGGCTGGTTGGTCCGGCAAGCGCCTACAGCTCCCACCGCACTGTCAGCTTTGTCGTGAACGGGCTATAGGCTGCTCCGAGGGACAGGACGCGGCTCGGAGGCGCCGAGATGGTCCGTTCGAGACGCCTTGACTTTCCTAGAGTCGCTGTTTCCAAGTCCTCCCGGACCACTGAGCCAGGAATGGGTTAGAGTGGGGTGCCTTCCGGCGCCGCGCAAGAAACTTAGCGCGGCGGTACGCTCGTGTCGCGAAATCTCTGTACTTTACACTGCGGAACCAAGATGGGGCGGTAAATGAGCTGCAGCACCGTAAAGAACAGCATGACTCGGGAAACTCTGTTGGCTGCTGACGCCTTTCTCGTGTAAGTGCGACAAGCCTTCTATTCCGCGTAGACGCTGGAATCGCCGAACTGCGGAATATACGCGCCTAATCTATTCAGATTTAATCTTGGGAGCGAGGAAATTGTTGTGCACGTTTTGTCGACGAAAAGCTCCGTGTTTTTCATCGACCTCGATGTGTTTGGTCGTTGCTTGACTTTCTAAAAAGTGAATCGGCCGCGCATATCGTTATGATTTATGGATTTCTAGGATGCTTAGATCGTGCAGAGTAAGTTATCGCCATATTTAGGCGATCCCAGATAGCTCCTCAGGACACCTTTAATCCCTTATGACAAAGCAAATAGAAAAATAATGTCTAAATTAAAAATATATTTTTAGGAGATAAAACGGGAACACAATAACTCCTACAAAAAATTCGTAAAAAAAAAAATCTCTACACTGTTTTTTTTCCTGCAAAATTGTAAAACAACAACCACAACGATGTAGTGAAGTAATGTTCAGTTTCCGATTCCTGAATCCAATACCGTCGGCTTGTGCCCCTGAGCCCTCGAACAGCGCTTGTTAATACAAGTTCAGACTACAAATAAAAAATTAATATGTATATACATAATGTATTAGGTAAATATAAAAAACGAAACCTAAATTTTAGTAGGCTGGCAATGACTGAACACGAGTTTATTGACTATGAAATATCATTCAAAGTTTGTTAATGCGAAAATGATATCTACAGTATGTCTTCATAAATGAATAAATAAAACAACAACAAAACGAACTTCTCGATAAAAAGTATATATCGTATTCACTGCGCATGCGAGTCTCTGAGCTTAGAGAGACATGTGTGAGATGCTCTTCTTACTCCGTAAGCACGCTGCGCTTGACTGTGCATGACAGTGCCAGGCTAACCGCCATCAAGAGCACCAACAGCTAAATGCAAACAGCCCTAGTTTTTTTCTTCTGTAAATTAACGTTTGTTTTATTTACGATAATCCTAAGTGACAGATCGCACACCGTGTCGGGACAGGCCAATTCTGTCTCAGGCAGCAGCGACAGCCGTCTCGCCGGGCAGCGGGCTTCCGTTCGACATCGGTCAGCCTGTTCCGGGCTTCCTTCGACCGGTCTATCGCACGCCACCATGTTTCTTTCTTCCAGATCCAACCTCGGTATTCTTTTCTCCGTCGGTCCGTTTGTGGACGCCATGTTGCGGACACGCCTCGGCGAAACCAAGCAGATCAATCGATTTCTCGGAAGGCAAGATAAATAGAGACGAGATAGAAGCCCTGTTCGATAAAGGGTCGACTGTCAAGCCTTTCCGTGTTGTTGTTGCTGTTGTTTTCAGCACTCGTCTCGTTTCGTTACGTGATTCCGGACGAACTATAGGCTCATCAGTCTTATCGCCCTCATGCAGTAACGATCTACTGTGGCATACAGCCAGTTGGACAGATGCCGGGAGGGGCAGTTAAATGTTTTTACGGCGGTGTCCTAGATTCAGGACCCATAGGCTCAAACATGGCGGCGCACTGGTTGGAGATTGTCCATACCGTTGACCCACGTAACTTGCATCTACGCAGGGTTCCGACTTGTTAGCTTAACCATGGCCTCTGAGATCCCGAAGCGATTTCGGAGGCCATGGCTTAACATACCTCTTGACAAAAAGTAAGGGTCCCATAGTCTACCCCTTCATACTGAAGGGGAAAAAATATGTTATTTTCCCGGAATTGTTAAGGGTGTCACTGGCAGCTTAAAAAAATGCAGGACGTGCTAACTATATGAGCGCAAGTTCGTCTGCTTCTTTGCAGCAGAGTTGTGATGACGTCAGAACGCCGAGCTCTGATTGGATCTGATTGAAGAATAGTGGATAGACATTAAGGCAGCTTGCTTTGAGGTCTTACCCAATCCTTCCAATCAGAGCCAATCAGAGCTCGGCGTTCTGACGTCATCACAACCCCTGCAAAAGAAGCAGACGAACTTGCGCCCCCATTAGGATCACGCTTCTGGCTTAGTGATCTGCTTTGGCGTTTTTTTGCTTTTTTTAGTCGGTCAACGTTTTTATCTCATTGGTTGTCGAGCACTACCAACACGCCCAAGATTCGCTTCAAACTTAGCAGAATCCGGCTTGAACAAGTTTTGGATTTCAAGTACACTTTCAGCTCGTAAGAACGCTTGCTTTTACACCATCGCCTCAAGGGCATCTGTGTTGTCCCAACGACAGCACTTTTTCAAGTGTTGACATAAAGGAACTCTTGGGTAGCTTGAACTCGTGGAGAAAACGATTTTCGCTTTCTGACGTAGCCGGGGGAGTGACCAAAAGAACGTCAAAAGCCTCCTCCCCGCGCGGCTGGGGTGGGCCCGCCCAACTTGCAACTTTTGATTTGCGGGGTCCCCCGCGATCCCTAGGCGGTGCGCGAGAGCAACGAGACAGCGCGGGAGGCGAGCGCGTTCACGCCGCTCGCTCGTGTCTTTGAGCCTCTAGCGCCGACAATCCCGTCAGCGCCCCGCCCAGGCGAGGAGCGAGAGCAGACGACAAGAGTTCGTCTGCTACGAGGCGCATTCGCACAGCGGAGCTGAAAGAAAGGGTATTCTGCTCGAAATCGCGTCTCGTGTCAGAATCCGCGCGAGTAGCACATGTAACTGAACGAAGTAATATA
>JAZHYW010046867.1:0-18095 GCA_037355805.1 Ixodes ricinus
GACGCTCTTACGACGCACTGCGTTGAGGCACCCGAGAACTGCACCCTCCATGTGCGGTGAAGTAGCGTTTCAGTTGACTTGCCGTCATACTCTATACATCATCACCCAGAATGGAAGCTCCACCTCGACAAGGAGTGACTAAGTAGAGAAGAAGAAAAAATAATAGAGGTGTACGCCACAATAAAAGCACAAATACCAGATGACATACGACAGGAAGAAATCCGAAAACCAGACATTGGGCGAGCTCCCGTGGAGTCGTTACTCATCGCCAGCGGACAAAGCGGCGAGAGTGTCTCCGTAAATTGGTCCTTCCACGGCCTCGAGTCAGGTGATGCCCCCGGGGACGTCCCGCGGCGAAGAAAGATGTTTAGGAGGCCCCTTTTCCCAACCGATGACCCTCCTATAGATCAACGGTCCGACTGCTTCCGTTGGCGTCGTCGCAGCAAGCGGACATTGCGAAAAAAGACTAGGTGACACGGTGTACTCCTCCTGGCGTAAAGAAGTCGGCAGCGACGCTTTTGACGCCCTTGTCGCTCCTCCGGACGGGACGATGTAGCGCACGGAACGAGTCTCCTGTGCAGCGACGGAAGACAGAAAGCGGAAGTTTACTGAAATGGAATCTCGGTCCGAGAGATGGCAGTAATGCTGCGGGATTCTCCCCAACAGAAAATTTATGGGAGAGTAAATTTGGCGATCGATTCGACGCCGACACTTTCTCTTCTTTGCGGCGATGCTTCTGAGGCGTTATTTTTTGTTTTTTCCAAGCTCAAGCATTTGAAATTCTAAATTTCTGAGCTTCTGACATGTGTGCACACAGTTTGTGTATTACCAATGTGACATGAATGTCACAGAAGGAAGAAGCACGCTTCAAACAATGTTTTCAGGCTGTTTTTATTTTGTACGATGTGTTAGCGGTGTCACCTTGTCTATAGGCTGTCCAACGTATTTCTCTACTGTCGAGATTGTTCCGCGAGGTTCATCGTCCGCAAAAAAAGTAGACACGAATGAAAGACAAACCTAATGATCCCTGCCCTAGCATACAGCCTACAAAGCTGAGACGAGAACAAAATAACGAATGTTTGGAACGTTACATCTGTCGTTCGCAAGTATCTATCATCACCGATGTTGGTTCAGCTTCGGTGATGAGTGGCTGTCGCTATGATCTGGTCGTCGCTTTCAGTGCGTAGCTTCCAGAAGCCGAACGCTCGGACACGTAACGATTGCTACTAAATTTAAGCGACATTCTGACAGAGCGCTCGCGCCCGATACGCGCATGCTCAGTGTAGACGACCAAAATATGTCGGCCTCGTGTCATTGGTCCAGTTTATACCAGATAGCGCGCATTTTTGTCGAGAGTCTAATAACCCCTAGAAAGTTACAGCCGGGCAACTGAAGTTTAGTTTGTTTACTTAGTAAATTGACTATTTCGACGAATAATTTGAGCTCAGCGCGGTTTATCGCAGCAGAAGTTGCGAGCGCATGCCGGATTCCGGCAACCCAGCTCTTGCAGCGTTCATTGAGAGTTTTAGTAGATCGTTCCGATGACTCCGATAACGATACCCGATACTCAGTCGCTGCCTTTGCGCATGCATCGTATCGTTATCGGGGTATCGAAGGTATCGGAATGATCTACTAAATCTCTTTCATAAACCGATATCACGAAATAATCTATTTTGTACAGAAGATGATATTTACTCCTTTTTATAGCTCTTACGATAACTAATGTTCTTATAAGAGTAAGTTTAAGCATAAAGAAAACATACACATTGAAACTATATGTAGTAATTCAGCTCTAGAATAGGCAACATTAAAATTAATTACCCGGAGTTGTAGCACAAATTATATTTGCTAGTAAATATCTGTGTTTTGCGTAAATGGTATCTGCCAGTTGAACTCTCTGACATAATCAAGCACAACGTAATCGACATCACTCAGAAACCTGCACACGGTATCCTCTTTCTAATTAAAAGTTAGTGCCATCTGTGTTTTCTTTAGCTGAGAATTTCCTGTTCTTAAAATAAACGTGCAACATTAGCTTGTTCTTAGTACTTCAGATTCGATGTATATTTTGAAGTAAAAACATCACCAAACGTGGTTTGTTCATTTTTTCCTATTCGTGTGTTCTTCTGAAATACGTTCTATAAAACACTTTTTTTTCTTTACAAATATTTATTTTGATGGACCGAAATCTCCTCGGAGTAAGCGCGCAAAATTAATTCACAAACGCATAATTCATGAAGGCGCACCTGGGTCTGCGATATAAACTAAAGCCGTGCTGAGCTTACTTCAAAATGAGCGCAGGAAATTCGTAACATAAACTGTGCACAAATTTAGCCAATAACTGAAGGAAAACTTGAATTCCAATCCTTTATATAACTATATACATACCTATAGCTTTCTTATTCAAATGCAAACCATGTTCCATTTTAGTTGCACGAGTGCGTACCGATTTTAAATAATAGACTGAGCTAAGATATGAAGTAAAATATCTAGCAAATAAACTTCTTTTTGTGCAAAGGCCTTTTTTCTTTTTCGTCAGAGGAAACTAATTCTGCCAGAGCAGAAGTTTTTGAAAATATTTTCGGGTGAGCCGAACTTCAAGAAACTTCACGGCGTGGTAGCGTACAATAAACACGATGAAGACATACACAAAAAATACGTACAATAAATGCTCGAAGCAAGAAGGGAAAACCAATTTGATTTTTTGGAATTTTAAGCCTTCACGGAAAATCCACGGGAATCGTGGAGGCGAGAGGAATTTAGACCGCGGTCCGGGGCGCGTTTTCGAAGTCTCTCGTGCCTTCTAAAATTCGAAATTAGTTTCGATCAGCTCGCGGAGCGCTCGACAAATATAAACGAAATAAGAAAATAATGCACACGGCGGCAAAGTTAGCTTCGGTTGGACGGCAGCACTCTACGGAAGCGACTTGACACACTCGCGCTCGATTTACTAATAGCATTTTCGCCGATGGCTGTCACATCTTTTAGCTATATGGAACGTTTTCGGTTCCTTTCTTCGTCTTCTGCGACGTGTATCCGGTAGAGGGCAGCGCTGGCCGCCCTCTACCGAACACGGCGTTGGCTGGAGACACAGTGAGAGAATTGTCTGCGGACAGGCACCTCGAGCATGTCCGCGAGGCGTGTTTGCTTCACATATTATGCATGCTTCAAACATGTGCGCGGACAGTTTTTGTTTTTGTTGTATGATCTATGTGGCAGGACCATATCATACGAGGAAGAAACACGCCTCATAAAGTGTCTGCAGACGGTCGCTTGTACGATGTATTAGTTGTGTGCTTGCGGTCTAAAAAATAAAAAAAGGGAAAATTATTCCATCCCAGGACACGTCCAACACTATTTAGCTTTGGCAACAGGAAAACAAAAATAATTTTACCTTTCACAAAAAAAAAGTTGACTTAAAAAAAGAAAAAAAAGATGAATAAATGGTACGTTTTTACTGACTAGGGCACTTCGTCAATTTGGAGGCAGAGCCTCTCCTGCAGACCATATATGTTGCAACGGACCGTAGTTTTGGTACGGAGAGCCGTTGACCGCTTCAATTCATCGTCGAATAGCGCGAAGCAGAGTTTAGTTTGTTCAAATATATACCAACTGCTAATATCTGCGAACCCGTTCCTCTAGCACTTTTACCTATAATCGTATTCACTTCAAAAACCACTAAAAAGTCCTGCTTTTTGCGGAGCTTTACTAATTTACCCTTTTATAAGGTGAATTAAAATATGTGTAGATGCATTTCAGATTAGCCATAAGTTATTTTACCGAGGCGTACACGTTTGAAACACGGAAACCACGGAAACACTCGTTTCTTCCCCCGACAACTCTGAGGTCTTGTGAAGTGACTAGCTGCGCGCAACGTAGGAAACTATAGCGCAACGTCTTTTTTTTTTCAATTGACAACGAGTTTATATACGTGGCTTGCATTGACGTCATGATCAGCCGCCACTGCTCCGGACCATGCTCCGGTGCCCGCATCCTTTGCAGCACACATTTGGCACCATCGAATTTCTTCTTCGGCAAGCCTCGCCGAGAAGAACAAATCGATGGTGCTGCGAAATGCACGCTGCAGAAGGCACAGGAATGGTACGGAGAACAATGGCGGCTGGTACGGTGCCATATACGTCACGTGCAAGGCGTGTATAGTCAGTGACAGCGCAAGAAACACGGGGCGTGGTGAGTCCCGAACCCCTTTTATCGCTCCGCAGCCAATCAGATTGCGGCCTTAGCCGACAAGAACGCCCAAGAACCAATCACGAAGCAGAAGGCGTAAACACGATAGGCCACACCCCGAGCTTCAGTGACTCTTGATAAGCTTTTAAACTGCTTATAATTGGGATTCCTAATCACCTACCTAAATTACGTGGAAACCACGAAATTTGAATTTCCCCATCAATTAAAAACTTTTTTTCGTTTAGATCAACTACAACGAAATAAAAACATTCAAAATAATGCTAGCATTTTTTTTGTGCAAATATATAGGTGCTTGAACGCCAGCCACTATCTTATTACGAAGAAATAATTGCGTTAAGAACCTTTTAATTTTCTTAATGCTTTCAACTAAATAAAAAAAAATCTTTACTGTTTGACGGCAATTGAACTTAAGCAGATTTGTTTTCCTACCAGTCCTGTCCCCGTCCGCAACGCCCCAAACTACGACGCAGAGTTGCACTCGACCCAAACGAGAGTGGAGTTGCAGTCGGGGTGGTCAAATGCACTCGCTGTCGCAATCCGCGGTGCGCTTCGGCCTCGCGTCGCGAACACGCGGGAATTGGCCAGTCCTTCTCCTCGAAACATTTCGAAGTGGCGGGTCCGCAGCAGCGGTGGTGGCGGCGGCAGGGAAAAGCCGATTTCCCTGAAGCCCCATTCCTTCCGGCAGGCTGACTTTTATTGCATCATTGGCGGAGGGGAAAAGGGCAGGCGCCCGCCGCTGGAGGGAAGCGCCGACGAACAAAACACCGGCAGCGGCGCGCGGCTTTAGAGCCCGCGTTCACCCCTGTAAGCTGAGAGTGCGGTGGAAGATGGGGACCCGTTGGACCAATCGCTCGTGGCTCTATCGACACGTGATCATGCTCCCGCCCATACAACACACGCGCAGAGAGAGAGAGCGGTCGGCCGATGAAAGAGACGCGGCTGGTTGGTCCGGCAAGCGCCTACAGCTCCCACCGTACTGTCAGCTAACTGGTGAACGGGCTATACGCTGCTCCGAGGGACAGGACGCGGCTCGGGGGCGCCGAGATGGTCCGTTCGAGACGCCTTGACTTTCCTAGAGTCGCTGTTTCCAAGTCCTCCCGGACCACCGAGCCCGGAATGGGTTAGAGTGGGTGTCTTCCGGCGCCGCGCAAAGAAACTTGGCGCGGCGATACGCTCGTGCCGCAAAATCTCTGTACTTTACACTGCGGAGCCAAGATGAGGCGGTAAGTGAGCTGCAGCACCGTCAAAGCAGCATGACTGGGAAACTCTGTTGGCTGCTCACGCCGTTCTCGTGTAAGTGCGATAAGCCTTCTATTCCGCGTAGACGTTAGAATCGCCGAACTGCGGAATATACGCGCCTAATCTATTTAGATTTAATCTTGGGAGCAAGGAAATTGTTATACAGGAAAACACGAAAAGCTCGGCATCTTGTAAACCCTGAGATAAGGAACGATAAAAAAAAAAAACGGACGAAGACAACAAAATTTGTGTTTTTCTTCGACCTCGGTGTGTTTGGTCGTTGATTGCCTTTTAGATAGGGGAGTCGGCCGCGCATATCATTATGATTTATGGATTTCTAGGATGCTTAGATCGTGCAGAGCGGGTTATCGCCCTATTTAGGCGATCTCAGATAGCTCCTCAGGACACCTTCAATGACTTATGACTAAGCAAATAGAAAAATAATGTCTAAATTAAAACTATATTTTAGAAGACAAAACGGGAACACAATAACCCCTACAAAAAATGCGTAAAAAAACAGCTGTTTTTTTAACAAAATTGTAAAAAAAAAAGAAAAAAGAACAACAACAACAACAACAATGGAGTAATGTTAAGTTTCCGACTCCTGAATCTAATACCGTCGGCTTCTGCCTCCTGAGACCTTGAGCAACGCTAGATAATAAAAATTCGGTCTACAAATTAAAAAAAAATGTATAAGGTAAAAAAATGCTGTAGATGGTAAAAAAAAGTAACGAAACCTAGATTTTAGTAGGCTGGCAATGACGAACACAAGTTTATTGACTATGAAATATCACTCGAATTTGTTAATGCGAAAATTATATCTACAGTCTGTCTGCATAAATGAATAAATAAGACAACAACAAAACGAACTTCTCGATAAAAAGTATATATCGTATTCACTGTGCACGCGATTCTCTGAGTTTAGAGAGACATGTGTGAGATTCTCTTCTTACTCCGTAAGCACGCTGCGCTTGACTGTGCATGACAGAGCCAGGCTAACCGCCATCCAAGAACACCGACAGCTAAATGCAAACAGCCTTAGTTTTTTTTTTTCTGTAAATTAACGTTTGTTTTATTTCCGATAATCCTAAGTGACAGATCGCACACCGTGTCGGGACAGGCCAATTCTGTCTCAGGCAGCAGCGACAGCCGTCTCTGCCGGGCAGCGGGCTTCCGTTCGACATCGGTCACCTATTCCGGGCTTCCTTCGACCGGTCTATCGCACGCCACCATGTTTCTTTCTTCCAGATCCAACCTCGGTATTCTTTTCTCCGTCGGTCCGTTTGTGGACGCCATGTTGCGGACACGCCTCGGCGAAACCAAGCAGATCAATCGATTTCTCGGAAGGCAAGATAAATAGAGACGAGATAGAAGCCCTGTTCGATAAAGGGTCGACTGTCAAGCATTTCCGTGTTGTTGTTGCTGTTGTTTTCAGCACTTTTCTCGTTTCGTTACGTTACGTGATCCTGAACGAACAATAGGCTCATCAGTCTAATCGCCCTCATGCAGTAACGATCTACTGCGTGGCATACAGCCAGTTGAACAGATGCCGGGAGGGGGAATTTAAATGTTTTTTTACGGCGGTGTCGCTGATTCAGGACCCATGGGCTCAGACATGGCGGCGCACTGGTTGGAGATTGTCCATACCGTTGACCCACGTAACTTGCATCTACGCAGGGTTCCGATTTGTTAGCTTAACCATGGCCTCCGGGATCCCGAAGCGATCTCGGAGTCCATGGCTTAACATACCTTTTGACAAAAAATAAAGGTCCCGCATAGTCTACCCGCATAATCATACTGAAGTAAAAAAAATATGTTTTTCCCCCAAAAATGTAAAAATGTCACTGGCAGCTTAAAAAAAAAAAGCAGGACGTGGCTAATTATACGGAGCGCAAGTTCGTCTGCTTCTTTTGCAGGGATGGTGATGACGTCAGAACGCCGAGCTCTGATTGGATCTGATTGAAGAACAGTGGGTAGACATTAAGGCAGCTTGCTTTGAGGTCTGCCCACTATCCTTCCAATCAGAGCCAACCAGAGCTAGGATTTCTGACGTCATCACAACCCTGCAAAGAAGCAGACGAACTTGCGCTCCTCATAAGGATCACGCTTCTGGCTTAGTGATCTGCCTTTGGGCGTTTTTTTGTTTTTTTATCGGTCAACGTTTTTATCTCATTGGTTGTCGAGTACTAACAACACGCCCAAGATTCGTCACAAACTTAAAAAAAAAGAAATCCGGGCTTGGAATGTGTTTTGACGCCCCCAAGTACACTTTCAGCTCGTGAAGAACGCTTGCGCTTTAAGCACTATCGCCCCCTGGCGCACTAGAAAGAAAACTAAACGATAAAGTACTTTTTCGAAAAAAAGGGAGCATAAAGGAAACCCTTGTAGGTTTTTCGCGATGAATTCTTTTAAAGGGTTCTTTAAAAAACTGTTTGCGTTCGCGCTTTGCCTTTTTTAGGTTGACGGTGACCATAGTATAGAAAGTCAAAAGCCGCGGGCGCGTGCTTTTCGAAAAAAAATATCTAGCGGCTCGCTTTTGTGATCGCAGTCTGTAAAAATGTATACGTCAAAAGAAAAGGTGCGTGGAATTTGAGCGGCCGGACACCATGTCAAAGTAAAGCGAATTACATTAAATAAATAAATAAGACCCACCAAAAAAACATGATTGACACTGGTCATTGCAAGACGCATAATCGGATCTTTAATTTTACGAATATCTTCGATACAATTTTTGTACGTCCGTAATTATATAATCTCACGACAGGCTGCTTTGGAAAGCTGTTACTGAAAAGAATATGCTAAATCAGAACAACAATCCGATCCCTAAGATTATAAGAGCAGCGAGACTCGTTAAATTTAAACGACTTAAGCCCCATAATTATAAGGCGAAGTTTTCCCCAAAAGTAAGAAGGAGAGGTTTTACATACCTAAACTATATACAAGGTAATTAATTTTACTTCCAGCAGATAAAAAAAAAGATAGGGCGTGATGGTTTAACGAGTTCTGTCTTCCCTGTGGATTTATCAGGCTAGGCGGAGGGGATAATCGTCCCGATAGGTTTCCTAATTCACTCAAATCGGCTAATTATCTTTATAATTATAGGTCCTATGGTTTATGTAACAACTTAAGTATTGTCGACAAGTACTATTAGAGGCCAGAACGATTATAATAAATTTAGAAAAGGTAATGGTTTTTCAAATATTAACTGATCCACCTTCGCGTTTTATATCTTTTTTTTTTCACCGACCGATCCGATAGTCGTCTTCTTTGGCTGAAGATAACGTACGAAGGCAGGCGAGCTGGTTAAAGTTAAAAATTTCTAAGTCCCAAGACGGAGGCAACAAGGACGGGACAAACACAAGACGTCTCTAACACAGCTAGTAAAATTTATTCGGAACACTTCTTTTATACCCGTCCTCTCCACACCGCCCTCTACTTGCACACGGCCCAATCGTTCGCTACAGTTTTCACACGACTGCAAAAGACGGTAAAAGGGTTCGCAGGAACCAAAGGCGCCGCCATTTTTGTCTACTGGGCTGTGGAAGGCATTCGGAGTATGCGCAGTAGCCCTCCTTGGCGGAACATAGTACGTCGCGCACGCAGGCGTACACAGCCCAGCAATGGACAATAACTAACAAGTGCTAAAAACGTGCGTATCAAGCCACAAAAATTGGCGATACCCCCCCAAAAAAAAAACCCGGCGTCAAAAACTAAAGTGTCCCGGCGTCTTAAAATACAATGAGACCCCCTCGCGTAAAAATAATAAAGAAGCGAAGCAATAAATAAAAAAAAAAGCTAAAGTAGAGCTAAAACGAATTCCGCTGTACAAAGCCGTCTATGAGTGTCTATATATGTATATACCCCGACAATAGACGCCGCCAGACATCCCAGAGCGAATGATATTGATTAGTGGGCAATCCAGAAGCGTCTGGGCCAAATGTAGCAATCAGGCATGTACGTCGAAGGTTCCAGACGCGTGCGCCCGCCGCTATCACGCCTCATTGCGTGCCTTTAAAGTTGGGGTCTTCTCTTCGCAGGAGCTGTTCTCACTCGCTGGAAGACCTTGACTTTATTGACCACGTATACTCATGCGCGCCTCATCGTGTGCTCATATAGCCGTGTCGCTAGGCAACCGCTTGGTCAATAATCAATGGATTCAGCCAACGGGAGAAGAGCCCACGGTGTCCGAGAGACAACGCACGTTGTTTCCCACAAAGCCGCGGTTACGATGCTCGTATATAAATCATACAGAGGACACGGCGTTCGCGGTAGACATGACGACAAAATTACCTGCGCAGACGCTTTAAGCGTGTTCGAAGTACGTTTGCCCCATACACACGTGTGGTGTGCTTCCAACATGTCTGCTGACGGTTCTTGTATACGGGTCATACAAGAAACAAACGCGCTTCAGATGCAGGCTGCCTTTGGTGTGATGTATTAGCAATGTGACAGCAGCTTAAAGCCGGGGTGTTCACGCTGCTCATATACATCATGCAAAAGACAGTCTGCAGACAGCGCGATATCCGTGCTTCGATTGCCGCGTGCCCAAGTGTCACCTCGCGAGTCACCGCGAGTCACCTCGCGGTGACTGGCGTTCGAATCCGTCTGCAGGCTGTCTTTTGTATGATGTGTGAGCGGTGCGTCTTCGGCTTTAGAAAGCGGGCGGGCCCGAGGGGAGCAAAGAGGCCTCTTGAAAAGCGGTCGAAAACCGGACGCGATGTCTGCTCATGATAGCGACTTTCGAGTATAGGAAGTATTCACTGGCGGCCATAGCTGTGCGCACGACTGCTGAGCGCGTGCTGATGGCGAGCTTCCGCAGTTTTTTGTAACGTGCATTTCGCACCCTCAAGATTGCCGGTCTTTGCAGCCTATTAATGCGGGCTCGTTTAGAGCATGCGCTCTGAGACATCACCCACAAATATGGCGCCCAGTGAATACTCCTTATAGCGGAGTTTAAGCTAAAATGTAGTTCAGTATAACGTAGCCGGGAATGTACCCTTAATGCCTCAATGTACGTACACGGGTTCGCACGTTAAAACGTCGCGTAGAAGTTTGGGACAAAAAGAGTCGAGTAAACTTGTAGTCGCGATCTAGAAAGGAAAAAAGACGCGGTAGAGTGACACGGCTCAGTACTTTCCCTTCTTTTCAGGGCAACAGTGTGTTTAAAGTTCTACAGCAGCCCGTTTTCTCACGGCAGTACAACAGTGGCAGAAATCGGGATCAGCCGTACAGCTACCTGCGCGCCCGCTTTCTTGCCTGACCTGAAAGCGCAATGAACAAAGATGGCAGCGTCAAACATGTAAAAATATTAGTGTTTGGGCGAGTGATTTATTAACCTCCCGATTAATCGATTAATACTTTAATCGCGATAATTTCTTTAACCGGTTAATAGGTAAGGTAGATGTTACAAAAATTCGCGGAAAAAATGTCTCTTTTATTAATTTGCGCTCATATATTTATTTTAGAAGGCAGCACTGTAGTCTTCCATGGTATGTAGTACATCCATTTAGCATTCCGCATGATTGTCAGCCAGAACGATTGTAAAGCTAAATAATAATACAAATATTTCATAAAAATATAAAAAAAGTGGAGTTTCGACTTTTTGGGATATTATGCATGGAGGTCAATACAAGCGATTAATCGTATAAAGGGTAGTGATTATTTGGGTTAAACATTTTAATCGACACCCAGCCCTAATAAGATATTGTTAAAATCACGGTGTCATGTCAATAACCGCGCGTAAGAGTTATTGTAAACGTGAGTCCTATTTCGCAAGAAGTTTCCCGTCAACATTTGACGGGAAAAAGCCACCCCCATCAGAGTATTAAGAAGTGTGACTCTGCGGCAGAGAGGGGGCGCGGAAACCGGCTTATATAAATTGATATATAAAAATTGCGTAAGTAAGCATAACTACACAGATACTAAGACAAAATGTAGTTATTGTCATTTCTGAAGTGAACTTGACGACACCTATAAACAACTGTAAATGTATGCCTAAGAAAAAAAACAAAATGCTGCACATGCACACATTTTTGAGGCTAGTAAATATCACATACGTTCTTGTGATATTATAATTCGCATTAGTGGTTCAGAAACGACTGCGCTTACTGAACAAAAGCTGGAGACCGGTTAAAGAAAAACTCGAGCAATCCTTCTAAAAAGACTCAGAACGAAGGCTCAGGCAGCGGCGGCCGTCACGACCTCCCAGAAATCGATGTGCGCCATGTAAATGCGAGTTAGGAGCTCTCCCCGAATATAAAGTAGGCCTGCTACATTTAAGCGCTTGAATACGAGACGCCCCCGCTCTGCTCGCGCTGACGCCATTTCTCTTGAAAACTTTCTTCGGAGCGACGAAGAGGCCCCGTCGACTGTAGTCAGGCGAACGTCCCCGAAGCCTGGTTCCACGCTTCGACGGAGAAATCTATCCCACGCGCGCAAAATATAAGCCCACCTCCTCACTTGGAAAGAGAAACTGAAATCTCCCTTTCCGAGTGAACAGAATACGCGAAACACCAGCGACGCAAAGAATTCCATCCGAACAACTTATTCGCGGGTATCCATATTCCTCAACAAGTGGCGCACACGTAACGAGCGTCTTCGATCCTCGCGCAAAAGACAAGAGGAAAAAAAAAAAGAAAGCTAATAAAACGAAAGGTTTAGAGCTTGTTGTTTGCCGCACTTCCATAGCGTTACCGTTAGCCGATCACCCGCGCAAGCGGAACACGCTACCGCATCTCTCAGAGACGCGCGAAGCGTCGAGCAAGGCAGAGTCGCCTAATCCGCTTTGGGAAAGCAGCGTCTCGGTAATCCAAAGCGCCGCGTCCCGATGCTTGGATTAGGACGCCAACCTGCCACGGGCGAACGAACATGGCACTTGCTTGCGCTTGCACTATTGCTGACCTGGTGGAAAGGGACTGCACCGTTTTCTTTTCTTGAACCAGCAAATTCGTTAGGATCGGAACAACGGAGAAAGCAATCTTTGTTACGAAAGGATGAAGAGACTTTCTAGTCGGTGATGTGGCAGCGAAGACCTCTCGATGGCAGTCGAACTGCACTGACGGGCTTCAAACTCATATCTGACTAATTTCGCGATGATATCCGGTCTTGATTTTTTACACGCAAAAGAGGAAGGTTCAAAGATAATAGAACACTAAAAAAGCGGAATCACTTTTTCGAAAAAAATTGCCATTTTTCGACCCGCATCTCCCCTTAAAGACACACTTCATTCCACATTAAGTCTGAGGGCAGCCGACGGGGCCAATCAAACAGTGCCGAAAGCGCAACGTCACGATCGACGTTTGCCGACTTTCTGTGCTGATCATCCGCCGGCTCTTCCAATCAACCACAGAATGTGCGCCGTGATTTCATGGTTTTAGTCTGTGCATGCGTTTGTTTGCCTTTATAAGGTAAACCACATTGTAAACGCATAAAAGAAGGGTACGTTTTCGTTGTCGAAACATTCACAGAACGTGGTCTATAGCCCAATTCACATAATGTGGTTTTACTCGTGATTTCGAAAGTGCGGCAATAAACACAGCAACTTTCACCACGTTCTTTTTTTTTTTGGCCGCATGGAGCGACGTCACAATGGCGAAATCGTTAATAATATCGCACCATGTGAATGAGGCTTATGCAGTCCGACTTTCAGACGGGCAGATAGACTTGTAGTTGATTCCCTTCTACCCTGAACCATAGGTAAGGCTATATCGCATGATCAGGATAGTATGTGGGAGACTAGTGCTTTGGCCATTATAGTGATCGTCTCAAACTACGCTTTTGCTCATTTGACTTTTGAGTAAATAAGCCATAAGCCGGCATGCTCGAAACGGACAAGCGCGTGTGTAGAGCGTGTAAAATGCCTGAAAACATTTATGAAGAAATAGGGCGTTTGATATAAAGAAATTATATCTTCGTGATAACGTTGACGGGAGGTAATGGACGTCAAGTTGGAAGTGTAATGCTACCAACAGCGAATTATATATACCTAACATTGATTAAATCAACTGACACCTATAGTCACAGCCGACCTGTAGTCCAATGAGAAATGTGTAGACCTTCGTCAAAATAGACGATGGAAGTTGTTCGGGTGTGTGACAAGGTCTGTGAGTGACGCTCCTCTGCTGCCAGCACGTGACGCAGGGATTCCACTCGCCGCTCGCTCTCAGAGCGGCCACCAACACCTCTACGGAGCGAGACGCTAACATGTTGAGTTGCAAAACAATTTCCGTTTACATGAGAGCTTATTTTGCAAAATAAACTTACATCGCTCATTAAAAGAAAAAAATCAAATTAACTGCGCGTATTGGTATAGCTTGCCAGTGTCGTTCAGATAATTTATGCTGTTGAAAATATTTAAATGAACGACATTTTACGATTTCTAAAGTAAAGAACGGCTCTGCGTTCGAATCTGGCAGTGCCCGCTGCGTAGTCCCAAGGTCAAATGCGATATAAAGATCAGGATCTGTGTTCCTTTGGCACGCGAAACCGTACAAAGCGCGGCCATCCGATCTCTTCGTCTCGCCAGACAGGCGATGCCTCGCTCGCTGGCACCGACAACAGCGCCGGGACCGAGAACAAACAAGGAGACGGGTCGCCACGTGGCACCGCATGCCCCCCGAGGGCACCCGCCGACGCGAAAACCCCGGGGAAAGCAATCGGAAGGCTCTTTCTTTAATCTGCCACCGGCCAGAAAGAAAAGAAATCGAAGGAAGATAAGCGAGACGCCAGAGTCGTCGCCTGTGTACTCTAGCGGCCGAGAGAGAGAACGGAGCGCAAGCCGGAGTCCCAGCCAAACAGATGGAGCCCGGTGGCCGAGGCAAACACAGGAGCGCTGCCCCTGGCAACGACGGAGCACGGGCGAGCAACACTGGGAGCCACGCGGGGGCAGAGGGGAGCCCCAGCAATGAGTAATGGAACGCCCGAAGAAAGCCGATCATTGCCGCTGCCGCCCCGAGAGGTCGGACCTCGCGACCGCACACTAATCGTCCTCCGGTGGCCGAGACCGTCTCTTCGCCACCGTCCCTCTTCGTTTGGCGCCACGCGAGGGCCGAAAGCTGCGTTCCACATACGCACGCCTTGTACACGGCTTACCTTGACGCCACATCACCGACTATTCCGGTGGCCTCGCTGCTGAGCGTGTGCACTTTCTGCAGTAGATTATTCGCAACCGCGAGTTTGTTTTTCGAGACAAGAACAAGAAGGAACGACCACCAGCAATGTACGATGACGTCACGTGCAATCCGCGTATAACTAGTTCACGCAGTAGGCTCGTTCGATTTACCGGCACCGCCTGCACCGGCGCAGGAAAGTGTAGGGCAGTGCACTACCGGTTTGTGTATTGAGATACGACCGGAAGTAGACCGCCCTACACTCAGGGTTGGGCAGTATTGCGAGACAAATGTATCGCGATAGTATTTCAGAAATACATTTCGTATCTGTATTTCTGTATCGCGATACACTTTTTTCAATAGTATCTGTATTCCTGTATCGAAATACATTTTGGATGTTCCTTTGTACCGCAATACAATCAGGGTGAAATGTATTTCGTTACATTTCTTGAAAAATACTCTTCCCCCCCCCCCCCCCGAAAAAAAAATCCGAACGCATTTTTGTTTTTTTATTTCTGAGGGCACCAGGGTCAAGGAGATGCTGGGTGATTGTTACCATGCTGACCAAGGTTCCTTCCGATTCTCCAAACTATTTTTTTATGCATCCTCTTCTGTCTTCTGAGAACTGTCGCGTAGTCGGGGACTCGAACCAGGTGGCGTGGAAGGAGTGGAGTCAGTTAGGAGTCAGAGCATCTTGTGCCGCAGGCCCTTAGGTAAGGGTTTCTTGAGTCATTGTTTGCTGGCATCCAAAGCCCGCTGCTAACCGTCTCTCTTGCCTTAGCGTACACAGTACACCCAGCCGGCAAAGCTGAGTCACAGTCCGATGCAGCACGAGCCTGGCGGTGGTTGACTTGAAATAGCAGGATGACTCACGCAGTGAAGTTCAACACATATTCGAATGCGTCTGCGGCTGCGCCCGTAATATTGCAAGGCTGAAGCGTACGTCATCACCCGACGTGAAAGTGACCCGCTGCTCTGGTGATACGAAACCCAGGAAGGAGGTCAGACGTGGCCTCGCTGTGCCGACCCAGACTTCGTACACCTGCGACTCGTCTCGAGCGCGCTGTTTCTCAGAGAGCTCGCACCTGTGCCGGCAATATCATGTCGCAATTCACGAGGTCTCTATTTGAAGTGTGCAAGGCGAAACTTGAGGACTGCAATCTATGCTTCGGTGGCGGAGGGTCGGCAGGAAGGACCTTCATAACAGGGATGCCACCGTATCGTTTTTTTCAACCGTAACAGAAGATAAGACATGTGTTCCAGGATGCTTCAGGTGGTTCACCATTCTCAAAAATCCTGCACGATTTTCAACGAGGTAACCTACAACAAAAGTACGTATTGTCCTTTCATACAGCAGCGTGGTAAAGTTTAATGTTCAAGGCCACATCTACAGATAAAGAATACCAGTTCATTCCACCGTGACGTCATGTGACAAATGTTGACAGGGGCGTCCTTATTGGACAGGGGTGTGGTGACGTTTTGATGGGATTTAGGATGACATAGAATTTATTTAGAGGTCGAAGTCTTTTCGCATCTCTCGTCAAACAGAGAGGATGTCAGGGAAGGGACCGCAGTCAGTCCTTAATAGAACGTTTTTTTTGTTTTTTTTGAGCCCATTGAAGACTCTTTGTCGCCCGAAATCACTGCCTTTAAGACAAAGTGACAAGCCTACGGGAAGTAATTTCAGGATCAAAAACTTCCACTTCCAACTTCAAGCTTCATCTCATTTGGTGTCTCAAACAAATTTGAAAAATGTATTGCCGTATCAGTATTTCCTGTATTTGTATTTTCAAATACTTTTTGCCTCTATTTAAAATGTATTTCCGATACGTATCGCGATACACTTTTACAGATATATTTCGGTATCAGTATTTAAGCTACGATTTTAATGTATCCCAGTATTTGTACTTCCAAATACATTTTCGAGTATTTCTGCCCAACCCTGCCTACACTTTTCTGCACCGGCGCAGGAGGTGCAGGTGACTGAAACGAGCCTACTTTAATTAGACAGCGTAACCTCGGTCTGCCAAAGTATGACGGCGACACTGTTACAAGCTGTAGGTGAGAACTGTAGCCAGTGTGGTAGGACTGCTCGCCTGAGGTCTTCAACGTGCTTCACGTTCAAGACCTCAGACGACCCTTATAGACATGATACCTGATACACGACCGCACGCCGGTCGAGTATCAAGTGGCTTCTTGGTGTATGGTGAACATTTTTTGTGACTAAGTGGTTTTCAAATTCGAAGTGTCTAGCGTTACGTCCAACGTAACCCAAGTTATGTCCAAATCTCCGCCTTCTGTAGGTTCACGGGGGAGAGAGAGGAGGGCGGGGGGAGGGTTAGGTATACGCGTTTCAGTGCTCCGTTCGGACGTAACGCTAGCCACAGCGCTTCAAATTACCAGCCACCCTGCCCTCACCCCTACACTCACTTACCCCCCCCCCCCCCCTTTAAGCCGCCTCGGTGGCTCAGAGCCAAAGCGCCGGCCTACGGATACCCAGGTGGCGGGTTTGAATCCCGGCCGAGGTGACCGCAAACTTACGGAGTCTTTTTGAGGAGAAGGCGCCGCGTGACCGAGCTTGCGGTTGCACGTCAAAAGGTCCACAGGTGGCCGAAATTAATCCTCAGCCCTCCGCTAGGGCATTCCAGATGCCTGTCATTGGTTTGGCACGTAAAACCACTGAATCCCCCCCCCCCCCCACACACACACACACACAAAAAGCAAGTCGCCTTTCGTTATTTATATTTGAGTGATATGCCAAGCATGTCCCAGAAAAACCTTATAGCTGAATTCTGAACACTTTAAACAATATGCATTTAAGAGGTATGCACTCTTGTTTTTAGTAAACTGAAATTTTACATAAAATAAATCATTTTTACAAAAAATAATTCGCAGTTATTTTAGTTTACTTTTTGGTAGTGCTATACGCATAGACCCATTTACTGTCTGCAAAAGCGAGCAGCTGCTTCTGTCCCAAGCGACTTCCGGTCGCTCTGGCTTTGCACGGCCGTCGAGCTTGGCTTCGTCGCCAGTGCTAAAAATCATAAATACTACTCTAAGAAAAAGAAACAAAAAAGGAAATTTAGCGAGGGCTTTTGGCTGTATCATTTAACGTCTTAAAGTAGCCAAATTGGTTTACAAGAACATATAAAAAAATTAAACATATCGCTTTTTTGCGTTTATTTGGAGAATTGGTGGTTAAATCTTTTATAGACGTTTCAAGCAGCGGCTTTAAGATGAGTCGCTGTTCATTCTTTTTATGAACCAGTAGTTTGCTGGGATGTCAAAGACTGGAGCACCGCCTGGTGGCGTTTGCAAAGAAAAGAGTCTATACCAAACCCACTATTTGCAACTCACCAGAACTCCACGTCGTAATCTGGCACACCGCGCATACCCTGAGTTGGAAACGAATTAAGAAGGGTACAGCGCCAAATGTCAACACTTTTCGCACCAAACACAGGAACACCATAGCGGAGTTAAAGTTGAGGAGGAAATGGATAAATCAAACCGCTTTTTGATTAAATACAGCAATCATAGAAG
>JAZHYW010046868.1:0-20708 GCA_037355805.1 Ixodes ricinus
TAATCAAAAAGCGGTTTGATTTATCCATTTCCTCCTCAACTTTAACTCCGCTATGGTGTTCCTGTGTCTGGTGCGAAAAGTGTTGACATTTGGCGCTGTACCCTTCTTAATTCGTTTCCAACTCAGGGTATGCGCGGTGTGCCAGATTACGACGTGGAGTTCTGGTGATTTGCAAATAGTGGGTTTGGTATAGACTCTTTTCTTTGCAAACGCCACCAGGCGGTGCTCCAGTCTTTGACATCCCAGCAAACTACTGGTTCATAAAAAGAATGAACAGCGACTCATCTTAAAGCCGCAGCTTGAAACGTCTATAAAAGATTTAACCACCAATTCTCCAAATAAACGCAAAAAAGCGATATGTTTAATTTTTTTATATGTTCTTGTAAACCAATTTGGCTACTTTAAGACGTTAAATGATACAGCCAAAAGCCCTCGCTAAATTTCCTTTTTTGTTTCTTTTTCTTAGAGTAGTATTTATGATTTTTAGCACTGGCGACGAAGCCAAGCTCGACGGCCGTGCAAAGCCAAAGCGACCGGAAGTCGCTTGGGACAGAAGCAGCTGCTCGCTTTTGCAGACAGTAAATGGGTCTATGCGTATAGCACTACCAAAAAGTAAACTAAAAATAACTGCGAATTATTTTTTGTAAAAATGATTTATTTTATGTAAAATTTCAGTTTACTAAAAACAAGAGTGCATACCTCTTAAATGCATATTGTTTAAAGTGTTCAGAATTCAGCTATAAGGTTTTTCTGGGACATGCTTGGCATATCACTCAAATATAAATAACGAAAGGCGACTTGCTTTTGTGTGTGTGTGTGTGTGTGGGGGGGGGGGGGGATTCAGTGGTTTTACGTGCCAAACCAATGACAGGCATCTGGAATGCCCTAGCGGAGGGCTGAGGATTAATTTCGGCCACCTGTGGACCTTTTGACGTGCAACCGCAAACTCGGTCACGCGGCGCCTTCTCCTCAAAAAGACTCCGTAAGTTTGCGGTCACCTCGGCCGGGATTCAAACCCGCCACCTGGGTATCCGTAGGCCGGCGCTTTGGCTCTGAGCCACCGAGGCGGCTTAAAGGGGGGGGGGGGGGGTAAGTGAGTGTAGGGGTGAGGGCAGGGTGGCTGGTAATTTGAAGCGCTGTGGCTAGCGTTACGTCCGAACGGAGCACTGAAACGCGTATACCTAACCCTCCCCCCGCCCTCCTCTCTCTCCCCCGTGAACCTACAGAAGGCGGAGATTTGGACATAACTTGAGTTACGTTGGACGTAACGCTAGACACTTCGAATTTGAAAACCACTTAGTCACAAAAAATGTTCACCATACACCAAGAAGCCACTTGATACTCGACCGGCGTGCGGTCGTGTATCAGGTATCATGTCTATAAGGGTCGTCTGAGGTCTTGAACGTGAAGCACGTTGAAGACCTCAGGCGAGCAGTCCTACCACACTGGCTACAGTTCTCACCTACAGCTTGTAACAGTGTCGCCGTCATACTTTGGCAGACCGAGGTTACGCTGTCTAATTAAAGTAGGCTCGTTTCAGTCACCTGCACCTCCTGCGCCGGTGCAGAAAAGTGTAGGCAGGGTTGGGCAGAAATACTCGAAAATGTATTTGGAAGTACAAATACTGGGATACATTAAAATCGTAGCTTAAATACTGATACCGAAATATATCTGTAAAAGTGTATCGCGATACGTATCGGAAATACATTTTAAATAGAGGCAAAAAGTATTTGAAAATACAAATACAGAAATACTGATACGGCAATACATTTTTCAAATTTGTTTGAGACACCAAATGAGATGAAGCTTGAAGTTGGAAGTGGAAGTTTTTGATCCTGAAATTACTTCCCGTAGGCTTGTCACTTTGTCTTAAAGGCAGTGATTTCGGGCGACAAAGAGTCTTCAATGGGCTCAAAAAAAACAAAAAAAACGTTCTATTAAGGACTGACTGCGGTCCCTTCCCTGACATCCTCTCTGTTTGACGAGAGATGCGAAAAGACTTCGACCTCTAAATAAATTCTATGTCATCCTAAATCCCATCAAAACGTCACCACACCCCTGTCCAATAAGGACGCCCCTGTCAACATTTGTCACATGACGTCACGGTGGAATGAACTGGTATTCTTTATCTGTAGATGTGGCCTTGAACATTAAACTTTACCACGCTGCTGTATGAAAGGACAATACGTACTTTTGTTGTAGGTTACCTCGTTGAAAATCGTGCAGGATTTTTGAGAATGGTGAACCACCTGAAGCATCCTGGAACACATGTCTTATCTTCTGTTACGGTTGAAAAAAACGATACGGTGGCATCCCTGTTATGAAGGTCCTTCCTGCCGACCCTCCGCCACCGAAGCATAGATTGCAGTCCTCAAGTTTCGCCTTGCACACTTCAAATAGAGACCTCGTGAATTGCGACATGATATTGCCGGCACAGGTGCGAGCTCTCTGAGAAACAGCGCGCTCGAGACGAGTCGCAGGTGTACGAAGTCTGGGTCGGCACAGCGAGGCCACGTCTGACCTCCTTCCTGGGTTTCGTATCACCAGAGCAGCGGGTCACTTTCACGTCGGGTGATGACGTACGCTTCAGCCTTGCAATATTACGGGCGCAGCCGCAGACGCATTCGAATATGTGTTGAACTTCACTGCGTGAGTCATCCTGCTATTTCAAGTCAACCACCGCCAGGCTCGTGCTGCATCGGACTGTGACTCAGCTTTGCCGGCTGGGTGTACTGTGTACGCTAAGGCAAGAGAGACGGTTAGCAGCGGGCTTTGGATGCCAGCAAACAATGACTCAAGAAACCCTTACCTAAGGGCCTGCGGCACAAGATGCTCTGACTCCTAACTGACTCCACTCCTTCCACGCCACCTGGTTCGAGTCCCCGACTACGCGACAGTTCTCAGAAGACAGAACAGGATGCATAAAAAAATAGTTTGGAGAATCGGAAGGAACCTTGGTCAGCATGGTAACAATCACCCAGCATCTCCTTGACCCTGGTGCCCTCAGAAGTAAAAAAACAAAAATGCGTTCGGATTTTTTTTTCGAGGGGGGGGGGGGGAAGAGTATTTTTCAAGAAATGTAACGAAATACATTTCACCCTGATTGTATTGCGGTACAAAGGAACATCCAAAATGTATTTCGATACAGGAATACAGATACTATTGAAAAAAGTGTATCGCGATACAGAAATACAGATACGAAATGTATTTCTGAAATACTATCGCGATACATTTGTCTCGCAATACTGCCCAACCCTGAGTGTAGGGCGGTCTACTTCCGGTCGTATCTCAATACACAAACCGGTAGTGCACTGCCCTACACTTTCCTGCGCCGGTGCAGGCGGTGCCGGTAAATCGAACGAGCCTACTGTATGAACTAGTTATACATGGATTGCACGTGACGTCATCGTCCATTGCTGGTGGTCGTTCCTTCTTGTTCTTGTCTCGAAAAACAAACTCGCGGTTGCGGATTAATGTACTGCAGAAAGTGCGCACGCTCAGCAGCGAGGCCACCGGAATAGTCGGTGATGTGGCGTCAAGGTAAGCCGTGTGCAAGGCGTGCGTACTGTGGAACGCAGCTCTCGGCCCTCGCGTGGCGCCAAACGAAGAGGGACGGTGGCGAAGAGACGGTCTCGGCCACCGGAGGACGATTAGTGTGCGGTCGCGAGGTCCGAGCTCTCGGGGCGGCAGCGGCAATGATCGGCTTTCTTCGGGCGTTCCATTACTCATTGCTGGGGCTCCCCTCTGCCCCCGCGTGGCTCCCAGTGTTGCTCGCCCGTGCTTCGTCGTTGTCAGGGGCAGCGCTCCTGTGTTTGCCTCGGCCACCGGGCTCCATCTGTTTGGCTGGGACTCCGGCTTGCGCTCCGTTCTCTCTCTCGGCCGCTAGAGTACACAGGCGACGACTCTGGCGTCTCGCTTATCTTCCTTCGATTTCTTTTCTTTCTGGCCGGTGGCAGATTAAAGAAAGAGCCTTCCGATTGCTTTCCCCGGGGTTTTCGCGTCAGCGGGTGCCCTTGGGGGAGGGGGGCATGCGGTGCCACGTGGCGACCCGTCTCCTTGTTTGTTCTCGGTCCCGGCGCTCTTGTCGGTGCCAGCGAGCGAGGCATCGCCTGTCTGGCGAGACGAAGAGATCGGATGGCCGCGCTTTGTACGGTTTCGCGTGCCAAAGGAACACAGATCCTGATCTTTATATCGCGTTTGACCTTGGGACTACGCAGCGGGCACTGCCAGATTGGAACGCAGAGCCGTTCTTTACTTTAGAAATCGTAAAATGTCGTTCATTTAAAAATTTTCAACAGCATAAATTATCTGAACGACACTGGCAAGCTATACCAATACGCGCAGTTAATTTGATTTTTTTCTTTTAATGAGCAATGTAAGTTTATTTTGCAAAATAAGCTCTCATGTAAACGGAAATTGTTTTGCAACTCAACATGTTAGCGTCTCGCTCCGTAGTGGTGTTGGTGGCCGCTCTGAGAGCGAGCGGCGAGTGGAATCCCTGCGTCACGTGCTGGCAGCAGAGGAACGTCACACTCACAGACCTTGTGACACACCCAAACAACTTCCATCGTCTATTTTGACGAAGGTCTACACATTTCTCATTGGACTATAGGTCGGCCGTGACTATAGGTGTCAGTTGATTTAATCAATGTTAGGTATATATAATTCGCTGTTCGTAGCATTACACTTCCAACTTGACGTCCATTACCTCCCGTCAACGTTATCACGAAGATATAATTTCTTTATATCAAACGCCCTATTTCTTCATAAATGTTTTCAGTCATTTTACATGCTCTACACACGCGCTTGCCCGTTTCGAGCATGCCGGCTTATGGCTTATTTACTCAAAAGTCAAATGAGCAAAAGCGTAGTTTGAGACGATCACTATAATGGCCAAAGCACTAGTCTCCCACATACTATCCTGATCATGCGATATAGCCTTACCTATGGTTCAGGGTAGAAGGGAATCAACTGCAAGTCTATCTGCCCGTCTGAAAGTCGGACTGCATAAGCCTCATTCACATGGTGCGATATTATTAACGATTTCGCCATTGTGACGTCGCTCCATGCGGCCAAAAAAAAAAGAACGTGGTGAAAGTTGCTGTGTTTATTGCCGCACTTTCGAAATCACGAGTAAAACCACATTATGTGAATTGGGCTATAGACCACGTTCTGTGAATGTTTCGACAACGAAAACGTACCCTTCTTTTATGCGTTTACAATGTGGTTTACCTTATAAAGGCAAACAAACGCATGAACAGACTAAAACCATGAAATCATGGCGCACATTCTGTGGTTGATCGGAAGAGCCGGCGGATGATCAGCACAGAAAGTCGGCAAACGTCGATCGTGACGTTGCGCTTTCGGCACTGTTTGATTGGCCCCGTCGGCTGCCCTCAGACTTAATGTGGAATGAAGTGTGTCTTTAAGGGGAGATGCGGGTCGAAAAATGGCAATTTTTTTCGAAAAAAGTGATTCCGCTTTTTTAGTGTTCTATTATCTTTGAACCTTCCTCTTTTGCGTGTAAAAAAATCAAGACCGGATATCATCGCGAAATTAGTCAGATATGAGTTTGAAGCCCGTCAGTGCAGTTCGACTGCCATCGAGGGGTCTTCGCTGCCATATCACCGACTAGAAAGTCTCTTCATCCTTTCGTAACAAAGATTGCTTTCTCCGTTGTGCCGATCCTAACGAATTTGCTGGTTCAAGAAAAGAAAACGGTGCAGTCCCTTTCCACCAGGTCAGCAATAGTGCAAGCGCAAGCAAGTGCCATGTTCGTTCGCCCGTGGCAGGTTGGCGTCCTAATCCAAGCATCGGGACGCGGCGCTTTGGATTACCGAGACGCTGCTTTCCCAAAGCGGATTAGGCGACTCTGCCTTGCTCGACGCTTCGCGCGTCTCTGAGAGATGCGGTAGCGTGTTCCGCTTGCGCGGGTGATCGGCTAACGGTAACGCTATGGAAGTGCGGCAAACAACAAGCTCTAAACCTTTCGTTTTATTAGCTTTCTTTTTTTTTTTTCTCTTGTCTTTTGCGCGAGGATCGAAGACGCTTGTTACGTGTGCGCCACTTGTTGAGGAATATGGATACCCGTGAATAAGTTGTTCGGATGGAATTCTTTGCGTCGCTGGTGTTTCGCGTATTCTGTTCACTCGGAAAGGGAGATTTCAGTTTCTCTTTCCAAGTGAGGAGGTGGGCTTATATTTTGCGCGCGTGGGATAGATTTCTCCGTCGAAGCGTGGAACCAGGCTTCGGGGACGTTCGCCTGACTACAGTCGACGGGGCCTCTTCGTCGCTCCGAAGAAAGTTTTCCAAGAGAAATGGCGTAGCGCGAGCAGAGCGGGGGCGTCTCGTATTCAAGCGCTTAAATGTAGCAGGCCTACTTTATATTCGGGGAGAGCTCCTAACTCGCATTTACATGGCGCACATCGATTTCTGGGAGGTCGTGACGGCCGCCGCTGCCTGAGCCTTCGTTCTGAGTCTTTTTAGAAGGATTGCTCGAGTTTTTATTTAACCGGTCTCCAGCTTTTGTTCAGTAAGCGCAGTCGTTTCTGAACCACTAATGCGAATTATAATATCACAAGAACGTATATGATATTTACTAGCCTCAAAAATGTGTGCATGTGCAGCATTTTGTTTTTTTTCTTAGGCATACATTTACAGTTGTTTATAGGTGTCGTCAAGTTCACTTCAGAAATGACAATAACTACATTTTGTCTTAGTATTTGTGTAGTTATGCTTACTTACGCAATTTTTATATATCAATTTATATAAGCCGGTTTCCGCGCCCCCTCTCTGCCGCAGAGTCACACGTCTTAATACTTGATGGGGGTGACTTTTTCCCGGCAAATGTTGACGGGAAACTTCTTGCGAAATAGGACTCACGTTTACAATAACTCTTACGCGCGGTTATTGACATGACACCGTGATTTTAACAATATCTTATTAGGGCTGGGTGTCGATTAAAATGTTTAACCCAAATAATCACTACCCTTTATACGATTAATCGCTTGTATTGACCTCCATGCATAATATCCCAAAAATCGAAACTCCACTTTTTTTATATTTTTATGAAATATTTGTATTATTATTTAGCTTTACAATCGTTCTGGCTGACAATCATACGGAATGCTAAATGGATGTACTATATGCCATGGAAGACTACAGTGCTGCCTTCTAAAATAAATATATGAGCGCAAATTAATAAAAGAGACAGTTTTTTCCCGCAAATTTTTGTAACATCTACCTCACCGATTAACCGGTTAAAGAAATTATCGCGATTAAAGCATTAATCGATTAATCGGAAGGTTAATAAATCACTCGCCCAAATCACTAATATTTTTACATGTTTGACGCTGCCATCTTTGTTCATTGCGCTTTCAGGTCAGGCAAGAAAGCGGGCGCGCAGGTAAGCTGTACGGGTGATCCCGATTTCTGGCCACTGTTGTACTGCCGTAGAAAACGGGCTGCTGTAGAACTTAAAACACACTGTTGCCCCGGAAAGAAGGGAAGGTACTGGGCCGTGTCACTCTACCGCGTCTTTCTTTCCTTTCTAGATCGCGACTACAACTTTACTCGACTCATTTTGTCCCAAAATTCTACGCGACGTTTTAACGTGCGAACCACGTGTACGTACATTGAGGCATTAAGGGTACATTCCCGGCTACGTTATACTGAACTACATTTTAGCTTAAACTCCGCTATAAGGAGTATTCACTGGGCGCCATATTTGTGGGTGATGTCTAGAGCGCATGCTCTAAACGAGCCCGCATTAATAGGCTGCAAAGACCGGCAATCTTGAGGGTGCGAAATGCACGTTACAAAAAAACTGCGGAAGCTCGCCATCAGCACGCGCTCAGCAGTCGTGCACACAGCTATGGCCGCCAGTGAATACTTCCTATACTCGAAAGTCGCTATCATGAGCAGACATCGCGTCCGGTTTTCGACCGCTTTTCAAGAGGCCTCTTTGCTCCCCTCGGGCCCGTCCGCTTTCTAAAGCCGAGGACGCACCGCTCACACATCATACAAAAGACAGCCTGCAGACGGATTCGAACGCCAGTCACCGCGAGGTGACTCGCGGTGACTCGCGAGGTGACACTTGGGCACGCGGCAATCGAAGCACGGATATCGCGCTGTCTGCAGACTGTCTTTTGCATGATGTATATGAGCAGCGTGAACACCCCGGCTTTAAGCTGCTGTCACATTGCTAATACATCACACCAAAGGCAGCCTGCATCTGAAGCGCGTTTGTTTCTTGTATGACCCGTATACAAGAACCGTCAGCAGACATGTTGGAAGCACACCACACGTGTGTATGGGGCAAACGTACTTCGAACACGCTTAAAGCGTCTGCGCAGGTAATTTTGTCGTCATGTCTACCGCGAACGCCGTGTCCTCTGTATGATTCATATACGAGCATCGTAACCGCGGCTTTGTGGGAAACAACGTGCGTTGTCTCTCGGACACCGTGGGCTCTTCTCCCGTTGGCTGAATCCATTGATTATTGACCAAGCGGTTGCCTAGCGACACGGCTATATGAGCACACGATGAGGCGCGCATGAGTATACGTGGTCAATAAAGTCAAGGTCTTCCAGCGAGTGAGAACAGCTCCTGCGAAGAGAAGACCCCAACTTTAAAGGCACGCAATGAGGCGTGATAGCGGCGGGCGCACGCGTCTGGAACCTTCGACGTACATGCCTGATTGCTACATTTGGCCCAGACGCTTCTGGATTGCCCACTAATCAATATCATTCGCTCTGGGATGTCTGGCGGCGTCTATTGTCGGGGTATATACATATATAGACACTCATAGACGGCTTTGTACAGCGGAATTCGTTTTAGCTCTACTTTAGCTTTTTTTTTATTTATTGCTTCGCTTCTTTATTATTTTTACGCGAGGGGGTCTCATTGTATTTTAAGACGCCGGGACACTTTAGTTTTTGACGCCGGGTTTTTTTTTTGGGGGGGTATCGCCAATTTTTGTGGCTTGATACGCACGTTTTTAGCACTTGTTAGTTATTGTCCATTGCTGGGCTGTGTACGCCTGCGTGCGCGACGTACTATGTTCCGCCAAGGAGGGCTACTGCGCATACTCCGAATGCCTTCCACAGCCCAGTAGACAAAATGGCGGCGCCTTTGGTTCCTGCGAACCCTTTTACCGTCTTTTGCAGTCGTGTGACAACTGTAGCGAACGATTGGGCCGTGTGCAAGTAGAGGGCGGTGTGGAGAGGACGGGTATAAAAGAAGTGTTCCGAATAAATTTTACTAGCTGTGTTAGAGACGTCTTGTGTTTGTCCCGTCCTTGTTGCCTCCGTCTTGGGACTTAGAAATTTTTAACTTTAACCAGCTCGCCTGCCTTCGTACGTTATCTTCAGCCAAAGAAGACGACTATCGGATCGGTCGGTGAAAAAAAAAAGATATAAAACGCGAAGGTGGATCAGTTAATATTTGAAAAACCATTACCTTTTCTAAATTTATTATAATCGTTCTGGCCTCTAATAGTACTTGTCGACAATACTTAAGTTGTTACATAAACCATAGGACCTATAATTATAAAGATAATTAGCCGATTTGAGTGAATTAGGAAACCTATCGGGACGATTATCCCCTCCGCCGAGCCTGATAAATCCACAGGGAAGACAGAACTCGTTAAACCATCACGCCCTATCTTTTTTTTTATCTGCTGGAAGTAAAATTAATTACCTTGTATATAGTTTAGGTATGTAAAACCTCTTCTTCTTACTTTTTGGGGAAAACTTCGCCTTATAATTATGGGGCTTAAGTCGTTTAAATTTAACGAGTCTCGCTGCTCTTATAATCTTAGGGATCGGATTGTTGTTCTGATTTAGCATATTCTTTTCAGTAACAGCTTTCCAAAGCAGCCTGTCGTGAGATTATATAATTACGGACGTACAAAAATTGTATCGAAGATATTCGTAAAATTAAAGATCCGATTATGCGTCTTGCAATGACCAGTGTCAATCATGTTTTTTTGGTGGGTCTTATTTATTTATTTAATGTAATTCGCTTTACTTTGACATGGTGTCCGGCCGCTCAAATTCCACGCACCTTTTCTTTTGACGTATACATTTTTACAGACTGCGATCACAAAAGCGAGCCGCTAGATATTTTTTTTTCGAAAAAGCACGCGCCCGCGGCTTTTGACTTTCTATACTATGGTCACCGTCAACCTAAAAAAGGCAAAGCGCGAACGCAAACAGTTTTTTAAAGAACCCTTTAAAAGAATTCATCGCGAAAAACCTACAAGGGTTTCCTTTATGCTCCCTTTTTTTTCGAAAAAGTACTTTATCGTTTAGTTTTCTTTCTAGTGCGCCAGGGGGCGATAGTGCTTAAAGCGCAAGCGTTCTTCACGAGCTTAAAGTGTACTTGGGGGCGTCAAAACACATTCCAAGCCCGGATTTCTTTTTTTTTTTTAAGTTTGTGACGAATCTTGGGCGTGTTGTTAGTACTCGACAACCAATGAGATAAAAACGTTGACCGATAAAAAAACAAAAAAAACGCCCAAAGGCAGATCACTAAGCCAGAAGCGTGATCCTTATGAGGAGCGCAAGTTCGTCTGCTTCTTTTGCAGGGGTTGTGATGACGTCAGAAATCCTAGTTCTGATTGGCTCTGATTGGAAGGATAGTGGGCAGACCTCAAAGCAAGCTGCCTTAATGTCTACCCACTGTTCTTCAATCAGATCCAATCAGAGCTCGGCGTTCTGACGTCATCACCATCCCTGCAAAAGAAGCAGACGAACTTGCGCTCCGTATAATTAGCCACGTCCTGCTTTTTTTTTTTAAGCTGCCAGTGACATTTTTACATTTTTGGGGGAAAAACATATTTTTTTACTTCAGTATGATTATGCGGGTAGACTATGCGGGACCTTTATTTTTTGTCAAAAGGTATGTTAAGCCATGGACTCCGAGATCGCTTCGGGATCCCGGAGGCCATGGTTAAGCTAACAAATCGGAACCCTGCGCAGATGCAAGTTACGTGGGTCAACGGTATGGACAATCTCCAACCAGTGCGCCGCCATGTCTGAGCCCATGGGTCCTGAATCAGCGACACCGCCGTAAAAAAACATTTAAATTCCCCCTCCCGGCATCTGTTCAACTGGCTGTATGCCACGCAGTAGATCGTTACTGCATGAGGGCGATTAGAGTGATGAGCCTATTGTTCGTTCAGGATCACGTAACGTAACGACACGAGACAAGTGCTGAAAACAACAGCAACAACAACACGGAAATGCTTGACAGTCGACCCTTTATCGAACAGGGCTTCTATCTCGTCTCTATTTATCTTGCCTTCCGAGAAATCGATTGATCTGCTTTGTTTCGCCGAGGCGTGTCCGCAACATGGCGTCCACAAACGGACCGACGGAGAAAAGAATATCGAGGTTGGATCTGGAAGAAAGAAACATGGTGGCGTGCGATTAGCCCCGAGAAGTTCGCGTGGCGCCCCCTTACAGCGAACCGGGGTGACGTCATGGCGAGGAGAGAATTTTTCCCCGACTCGCCCCGCTCGCCCTGTGGAGGCTGTGACGACGCTAGCTGTCGGCGCGCTCGTTTCTATTTAATTTTTTCCCCCGTGTTTTTCGTAGGAAGTGTAAATTTTTATATGTGGTTTTGTTGAGGTATAGCCTGTAGCTGCAGGCGAAACTTCAACCAACATTTTAAGCACGGTTGACAGGGCAGGCAACGCATGAATCACAGCTGGTATATGAAAATAAAGAAATATGGCCACAATTGCAGGAGCATCACTATAGATTTACATCTCACACACTAAATGCTGCTGATGGTCTTAATGAATTGGCTGTTATGTATACTATTTTTTTTTGTATCTCTGTTTTTAAACAAGATTGCCGAAGCAGAAAAGCTGCATGCTGCTCGAGCAACATGCTTAATACAGTCTGGGCCATGGTTGAGATAATCACAAGTAAGACAGCCCAACTGCAGAGGCAAAGTAAAAAAACAAGGAACATTTATTATATACATTGCTCGCATTTGACCTTTGCTGGATTCGGATAGTTTTTCAATGGACTACACGGGTGGTATCTGTGGACCTGTTTATATCAACCCTCAAGTAATATATAACAGACGTAAGCGAAGGTGTCTAGATCGTTATTGTCTCTTAAGCCCTAAAATTGAGATTTTACTTAAAACGAATTGTCCTGAAGCTAAAATACCAGAAGTTTTTCGCACGCAGACTGTCACGCTTCACAGGTTCCACATTTTCTGCTACTAATGCTGCGTCTACCACTGGACAGACGTTCGAATGTTGTCAAAGAGCCCAGCTGTAGGGATCGAGTTTGGAGGCTGAGGAAGCTTTTGGGGACCTGCAGCAGTCCCTCTTTTAATTGGAAATAAATGACAATTCAAACTAAACAGTGTATTTTCCGAATACCCAAGGCTGGAATAAAGAATGTCAGGAAAAAGTATAAAGATTACAAATTACGGTACTATTGCTGTGCATATTTTGGGCAGTTCAATACATATCATACAGGCAACTGGGGCAATTCGGCCGTTTTTGCTGCTACCATACAAACTAATTTCCCGTAATTATGCATCTTCTAAGAAATATGCCTGCATAGGTGTATAAACTATATAATTATTTCACGAAGAAGCTAGATTTATGTAAAACAACCCTGTTCCACGAGCACTTCAAAGACCATCAGACGCAGGGCCTTAAAAACATCTAGCGAATCAGCGCATGCAGAGTGGCAGCGCAGAGTCGGAGGTAGCGAGCTAATTTCCCAACCACCCAAAAGCCCACGATATAAATGCCACTTCAAATGCCTTGAAAGCGGGATGTAATACCGTTCTAAATCATGAACATGCAAGGAACAGAATTCCAGCGTCTGAAACACTTGCGGCACCGCTTCACCGACCCCTCGCAAAATTGCCTTCTGTCGTGTGGGGACGGGAAGGTTCATCGGCGGAATCGCCTCCGCCGATAGCTTTCGGGATTTGTAACCCAATTTTAAAGGCAAAAGGGACAAGCAGGCTTATAAAATGTACGGAAGCACGTCTATATCGGCCTATCTCAACGCCTTGAACATCGGGTAAACGAGGCCCAGCTCCTCGAAGAGCTTGCGGCACACAACGCCAAACCAGGAAACCGGTGCTGGGAAGCGAGCCGATGTGAGATCGCGGCGCGGAGTCCTCTTCCTGACGTCATGAAACACCTCGCCCAATCAGGGCGCGGCGACCGCAGCGACGCTTGTGCTCGCTCTCGGGGCTAATGGACCGGTCGAAGGAAGCCCGGAATAGGTGACCGATGTCGAACGGAAGCCCGCTGCCCGGCAGAGACGGCTGTCGCTGCTGCCTGAGACAGAATTGGCCTGTCCCGACACGGTGTGCGATCTGTCACTTCGGATTGTCGGAAATAAACCAAACGTTAATTTACAGAAGAAAGAAAACTAAGGCTGCTTGCATTTAGCTGTCGGTGTTCTTGGATGGCGGTTAGCCTGGCTCTGTCATGCACAGTCAAGCGCAGCGTGCTTACGGAGTAAGAAGAGAATCTCACACATGTCTCTCTAAACTCAGAGAATCGTGTGCACAGTGAATACGATATATACCTTTTTATCGAGAAGTTCGTTTTGTTGTTGTCTTATTTATTCATTTATGCAGACAGACTGTAGATATAATTTTTGCATTAACAAATTCGAGTGATATTTCATAGTCAATAAACTTGTGTTCGTCATTGCCAGCCTACTAAAATCTAGGTTTCGTTACTTTTTTTACCATCTACAGCATTTTTTTACCTTATACATTTTTTTTTTAATTTGTAGACCGAATTTTTATTATCTAGCGTTGCTCAAGGTCTCAGGAGGCAGAAGCCGACGGTATTAGATTCAGGAGTCGGAAACTTAACATTACTCCATTGTTGTTGTTGTTGTTGTTGTTCTTCTTTTTCTTTTCTTTTTTACAATTTTGTTAAAAAAACAGCTGTTTTTTACGCATTTTTTGTAGGGGTTATTGTGTTCCCGTTTTGTCTTCTAAAATATAGTTTTAATTTAGACATTTTTTTTCTATTTGCTTAGTCATAAGTCATTGAAGGTGTCCTGGGGAGCTATCTGAGATCGCCTAAATAGGGCGATAACCCGCTCTGCACGATCTAAGCATTATAGAAATCCATAAATCATAATGATATGCGCGGCCGACTCCCCTATCTAAAAGACAATCACCGGCCAAACACACCGAGGTCGAAGAAAAACACAAATTTTGTTGTCTTCGTCCGTTTTTTTTTTTATCGTTCCTTATCTCAGGGTTTACAAGATGCCGAGCTTTTCGGGTTTTCCTGTATAACAATTTCCTTGGTCCCAAGATTAAATCTAAATAGATTAGGCGCGTATATTCCGCAGTTCGGCGATTCTAACGTCTACGCGGAATAGAAGGCTTATCGCACTTACACGAGAACGGCGTGAGCAGCCAACAGAGTTTCCCAGTCATGCTGCTTTGACGGTGCTGCAGCTCACTTACTGCCCCATCTTGGCTCCGCAGTGTAAAGTACAGAGATTTCGCGGCACGAGCGTATCGCCGCGCCAAGTTTCTTTGCGCGGCGCCGGAAGACACCCACTCTAACCCATTCCGGGCTCGGTGGTCCAGAAGGACTTGGAAACAGCGACTCTAGGAAAGTCAAGGCGTCTCGAACGGACCATCTCGGCGCCCCCGAGCCGCGTCCTGTCCCTCGGAGCAGCGTATAGCCCGTTCACCAGTTAGCTGACAGTACGGTGGGAGCTGTAGGCGCTTGCCGGACCAACCAGCCGCGTCTCTTTCATCGGCCGACCGCTCCTCTCTCTGCGCGTGTGTTGTATGGGCGGGAGCATGATCACGTGTCGATAGAGCCACGAGCGATTGGTCCAACGGGTCCCCATCTTCCACCGCACTCTCAGCTTACAGGGGTGAACGCGGGCTCTAAAAGCCGCGCGCCGCTGCCGGTGTTTTGTTCGTCGGCGCTTCCCTCCAGCGTCGGGCGCCTGCCCTTTTCCCCTCTGCCAATGATGCAATAAAAGTCAGCCTGCCGGAGGGAATGGGGCTTCAGGGAAATCGGCTTTTCCCTGCCGCCGCCACCACCGCTGCTGCGGACCCGCCACTTCGAAATGTTTCGAAGAGAAGGACTGGCCAATTCCCGCGTGTTCGCGACGCGAGGCCGAAGCGCACCGCGGATTGCGACAGCGAGTGCATTTGACCACCCCGACTGCAACTCCACTCTCGTTTGGGTCGAGTGCAACTCTGCGTCGTAGTTTGGGGCGTTGCGGACGGGGACGGGACTGGTAGGAGAAAAAAATCTGCTTAAGTTCAATTGCCGTCAAACAGTAAAGATTTTTTTGTTTAGTTGAAAGCATTAAGAAAATTAAAAGGTTCTTAACGCAATTATTTCTTCGTAATAAGATAGATGGCTGGCGTTCAAGCACCTGTATATTTGCACAAAAAAATGCTAGCATTATTTTGAATGTTTTTATTTCGTTGTAGTTGATCTAAACGAAAAAAAGTTTTTAATTGATGGGGAAATTCAAATTTCGTGGTTTCCACGTAATTTAGGTAGGTGATTAGGAATCCCAATTATAAGCAGTTTAAAAGCTTATCAAGAGTCACTGAAGCTCGGGGTGTGGCCTATCGTGTTTACGCCTTCTGCTTCGTGATTGGTTTTTGGTGTTCTTGTTGGCTAAGCGCCGCAATCTGATTGGCTGCGGAGCGATAAAAGGGGTTCGGACTCACCACGCCTCGTGTTTCTCGCGCTGTCACTGACTATACACGCCTTGCACGTGACGTATATGGCACCGTACCAGCCGCCATTGTTCTCCGTACCATTCCTGTGCCTTCTGTAGCGTGCATTTCGCAGCACCATCGAATTTGTTCTTCTCGGCAAGGCTCGCCGAAGAAGAAATTCGATGGTGCCAAATGTGTAGCTGCAGAACATGCGGGCACCGGAGCATGGTCCGGAGCAGTGGCGGCTGATATGACGTCAATGCAAGCCACGTATATAAACTCGTTGTCAATTGAAAAAAGTCAGCAGAACCCATCCTTTGGGAATGATTATCTACGTTAATGCGAATAGCATCAAACGGTGCGGAGTTATGCGCGTTCGTCAGGTGGCCGGCACACTCTAGATACGCCAGCCCACTCTTGAGGCGATTCTAAATTTGTTGACACTTTCACAGCCCTGCGCACGATCTCCGCAGCCCAGCACGTGCGTTTGTGTCACTTAGGAAGGCGAGCAAAGCACGCGCCATACGCACAAACACTCAAAATGGTACCGACCAGACTTTCTGGCGTCTCAGCTAGTCTCAACCAACGGTATTTAAACGGTTGTTTATATCTTTACCATAGACGCGCTTTACAGCGCTGTCACAGCTAGCCGGCGAGCGCGCGTTCCATGCACGAGGGCTCATTCCGCTCTCGTGAGGCTGAGCACGGCTGCTACATCACCCTCTCCCGAGCGCGGGAGAGGGTGAGCTAGCGGCCGTGCTCAGCCTCACGAGAGCGGAATGAGCCCTCGTGCATGGAACGCGCGCGCACCGGTAGCTGTGACAGCGCTCTAAAGCGCGTCCTATGGTAAAGATATAAACAACCGTTTAGGAGTGCGTTGAATGACTGCCTTCATAGCTCTGTGGTTAGCGCGTCTGCCTGCTGATCAAAGGTCAACGGTTCGAATCCCAGCCGGCGCCGGACTTTTTTATTTATTTATCGACCCGCGGCGTAAGAGGTTAGATAGCCAGATAGATAGATAGATAGATACATAGACGAAAAGTGCGTGAAGTATCCAAAGAATGCTATTCGCATTAAAAAAAATGCGTATAGTTTCTACGTTGCGCGCAGTAGTACTTACAAGACCCAGGTTGTCGGGGGAAGAAACGGTGTTTCCGTGGTTTCCGTGTTTCAAACGTGTACGCCTCGGTAAAATACCTTATGGCTAATCTGAAATGCATCTACACATATTTTAATTCACCTTATAAAAGGGTAAATTAGTAAAGCTCCGCAAAAAGCAGGACTTTTTAGTGGTTTTTGAAGTGAATACGATTATAGGTAAAAGTGCTAGAGGAACGGGTTCTGCAGATATTAGCAGTTGGTATATATTTGAACAAACTAAACTCTGCTTCGCGCTATTCGACGATGAATTCAAGCGGTCAACGGCTCTCCGCACCAAAAACTACGGTCCGTTGCAACATATATGGACTGCAGGAGAGGCTCTGCCTCCAAATTGACGAAGTGCCCTAGTCAGTAAAAACGTACCATTTATTCATCTTTTTTTTTCCTTTTTTTAAGTCAACTTTTTTTTTTGTGAAAGGTAAAATTATTGTTGTTTTTCTGTTGCCAAAGCTAAATAGTGTAGGACGTGTCCTGGGATGGAATAATTTTTCCTTTTTTTATTTTTTAGACCGCAAGCACACAACTAATACATCGTACAAGCGACCGTCTGCAGACACTTTATGAGGCGTGTTTCTTCCTCGTATGATATGGTCCTGCCACATAGGTCATACAACAAAAACAAAAACTGTCCGCGCACATGTTTGAAGCATGCATAATATGTGAAGCAAACATGCTCTCGCGGACATGCTCGAGGTGCCTGTCCGCAGACAATTCTCTCACTGTGTTTGCAGCCAACGCCGTGTTCGATAGAGGGCGGCCAACGCTGCCCTCTACCGGATACACGTCGCAGAAGACGAAAAAAGGAACCGAAAAGGTTCCATATATCTAAAAGATGTGACAGCCATCGGCGAAAATGCTATTAGTAAATCGAGCGCGAGTGTGTCAAGTTGCTTCCGTAAAGTGCTGCCGTCCAACCGAAGCTAACTTTGCCGCGGTGTGCATTCCATTTTCTATTTCGTTTTTATTCGTCGAGCGCTCCGCGAGCTGATCGAAACTAATTTCGAATTTTAGAAGGCACCAGAGACTTCGAAAACGCGCCCCAGGACCGCGGTCTAAATTCCTCTCGCCTCCATGATTCGCGTGGATTTCCCGTGAAGGCTTAAAACTCACAAAAAAAATCAAATTGGTTTTCCCTTCTTGCTTCGAGCTTTTATTGTACGTATTTTTTTGTGTATGTCTTCATCGTGTTTATTGTACGCGTACCACGCCGTGAAGTTTCTTGCAGTTCGGCTCGCCCGAAAATATTTTCAAAACTTCCGCTCTGGCAGAATTAGTTTCCTCTGACGAAAAGAAAAAGGCCTTTGCACAAAAAGAAGTTTACTTGTAGAAATATTTTAGTTCATATCTTAGCTCAGTCTATTATTTAAAATCGGTACGCACTCGCGCAACTAAAATGGAACATGGTTTGCATTTGAATAAGAAAGCTATAGGTATGTATATAGTTATATAAAGGATTGGAATTCAAGTTTTCCTTCAGTTATTGGCTAAATTTGTGCACAGTTTATGTTACGATTTCCTGCGCTATTTTGAGTAAGCCCAGCACGGCTTTAGTTTATATCGCAGACCCAGGTGCGCCTTCATGAATTATGCGTGTGTGAATTAATTTTGCGCGCTTACTCCGAGGAGATTTCGGTCCATCAAAATAAATATTTGTAAAGAAAAAAAGTGTTTTTATAGAACGTATTTCAGAAGAACACACGAATAGGAAAAATGAACAAACCACGTTTGGTGATGTTTTTACTTCAAAATATACATCGAATCTGAAGTACTAAGAACAAGCTAATGTTGCACGTTTATTTTAAGAACAGGAAATTCTCAAGCTAAAGAAAACACAGATGGCACTAACTTTTAATTACAAAGAGAGATACCGTGTGCAGGTTTCTGAGTGATGTCGATTACGTTGTGCTTGATTATGTCAGAGAGTTCAACTGGCAGATACCATTTACGCAAAACACAGATATTTACTAGCAAATATAATTTGTGCTACAACTCCGGGTAATTAATTTTAATGTTACCTATTCTAGAGCTGAATTGCTACATATAGTTTCAATGTGTATGTTTTCTTTATGCTTAAACTTACTCTTATAAGAACATTAGTTATCGTAAGAACTATAAAAAGGAGTAAATATCATCTTCTGTACAAAATAGATTATTTCGTGATATCGGTTTATGAAAGAGATTTAGTAGATCATTCCGATACCTTCGATACCCCGATAACGATACGATGCATGCGCAAAGGCAGCGACTGAGTATCGGGTATCGTTATCGGAGTCATCGGAACGATTAACTAAAACTCTCAATGAACGCTGCAAGAGCTGGGTTGCCGGAATCCGGCATGCGCTCGCAACTTCTGCTGCGATAAACCGCGCTGAGCTCAAATTATTCGTCGAAATAGTCAATTTACTAAGTGATCAAACTAAACTTCAGCTGCCCGGCTGTAACTTTCTATGGGTTATTAGACTCTCGACAAAAATGCGCGCTATCTGGTATAAACTGGACCAATGACACGAAGGCCGACATATTTTGGTCGTCTACACTGAGCATGCGCGTATCGGGCGCGAGTACTCTGTCAGAATGTCGCTTAAATTTAGTAGCAATCGTTACGTGTCCGAGCGTTCGGCTTCTGGAAGCTACGCACTGAAAGCGACGACCAGATCATAGCGACAGCCACTCATCACCGAAGCTGAACCAACATCGGTGATGATAGATACTTGCGAACGACAGATGTAACGTTCCAAACATTCGTTATTTTGTTCTCGTCTCAGCTTTGTAGGCTGTATGCTAGGGCAGGGATCATTAGGTTTGTCGTTTCATTCGTGTCTACTTTTTTTGCGGACGATGAACCTCGCGGAACAATCTCGACAGTAGAGAAATACGTTGGACAGCCTATAGACAAGGTGACACCGCTAACACATCGTACAAAATAAAAACAGCCTGAAAACATTGTTTGAAGCGTGCTTCTTCCTTCTGTGACATTCATGTCACATTGGTAATACACAAACTGTGTGCACACATGTAAGAAGCTCAGAAATTTAGAATTTCAAATGCTTGAGCTTGGAAAAAACAAAAAATAACGCCTCAGAAGCATCGCCGCAAAGAAGAGAAAGTGTCGGCGTCGAATCGATCGCCAAATTTACTCTCCCATAAATTTTCTGTTGGGGAGAATCCCGCAGCATTACTGCCATCTCTCGGACCGAGATTCCATTTCAGTAAACTTCCGCTTTCTGTCTTCCGTCGCTGCACAGGAGACTCGTTCCGTGCGCTACATCGTCCCGTCCGGAGGAGCGACAAGGGCGTCAAAAGCGTCGCTGCCGACTTCTTTACGCCAGGAGGAGTACACCGTGTCACCTAGTCTTTTTTCGCAATGTCCGCTTGCTGCGACGACGCCAACGGAAGCAGTCGGACCGTTGATCTATAGGAGGGTCATCGGTTGGGAAAAGGGGCCTCCTAAACATCTTTCTTCGCCGCGGGACGTCCCCGGGGGCATCACCTGACTCGAGGCCGTGGAAGGACCAATTTACGGAGACACTCTCGCCGCTTTGTCCGCTGGCGATGAGTAACGACTCCACGGGAGCTCGCCCAATGTCTGGTTTTCGGATTTCTTCCTGTCGTATGTCATCTGGTATTTGTGCTTTTATTGTGGCGTACACCTCTATTACTTTTTCTTCTTCTCTACTTAGTCACTCCTTGTCGAGGTGGAGCTTCCATTCTGGGTGATGATGTATAGAGTATGACGGCAAGTCAACTGAAACGATACTTCACCGCACATGGAGGGTGCAGTTCTCGGGTGCCTCAACGCAGTGCGTCGTAAGAGCGTCTGACCTTCCGTAACGGGA
>JAZHYW010046869.1:0-20174 GCA_037355805.1 Ixodes ricinus
CTTCTATGATTGCTGTATTTAATCAAAAAGCGGTTTGATTTATCCATTTCCTCCTCAACTTTAACTCCGCTACGGTGTTCCTGCGTTTGGTGCGAAAAGTGTTGACGTTTGGCGCTGTAGCTCTCTTAATTCGTTTCCAACTCAGGGTATGCGCGCTGTGCCAGGTTACGACGTGGAGTTCTGCTGAGTTGCAAATAGTGAGTTTGGTATAGACCGTTTTCTTTGCAAACGCCACCAGGCGGTGCTCCAGTCTTTGACATTCCAGCAAACTTCCTCTTCATAAAAATAATGAACAGAGCCCATATCATCTTAACACCGCTGCCTGAAACGTCAATAAAACATTTAACCACCAATTCTCCAAATAAACGCAAAAAAGCGATATGTTTAATTTTTTTTATATGTTCTTGTAAACCAATTTGGCTACTTTAAGACGTTAAATGATACAGCCAAAAGCCCTCGCTAAATTTCCTTTTTTGTTTCTTTTTCTTAGAGTAGTATTTATGATTTTTAGCACTGGCGACGAAGCCAAGCTCGACGGCCGTGCAAAGCCGGAGCGACCGGAAGTCGCTTGGGACAGAAGCAGCTGCTCGCTTTTGCAGACAGTAAATGGGTCTATGCGTATAGCACTACCAAAAAGTAAACTAAAATAACTGCGAATTATTTTTTGTAAAAATGATTTATTTTATGTAAAATTTCAGTTTACTAAAAACAAGAGTGCATACCTCTTAAATGCATATTGTTTAAAGTGTTCAGAATTCAGCTATAAGGTTTTTCTGGGACATGCTTGGCATATCACTCAAATATAAATAACGAAAGGCGACTTGCTTTTGTGTGTGTGTGTGTGTGTGGGGGGGGGGGGATTCAGTGGTTTTACGTGCCAAACCAATGACAGGCATCTGGAATGCCCTAGCGGAGGGCTGAGGATTAATTTCGGCCACCTGTGGACCTTTTGACGTGCAACCGCAAACTCGGTCACGCGGCGCCTTCTCCTCAAAAAGACTCCGTAAGTTTGCGGTCACCTCGGCCGGGATTCAAACCCGCCACCTGGGTATCCGTAGGCCGGCGCTTTGGCTCTGAGCCACCGAGGCGGCTTAAAGGGGGGGGGGGGGGGTAAGTGAGTGTAGGGGTGAGGGCAGGGTGGCTGGTAATTTGAAGCGCTGTGGCTATAGCGTTACGTCCGAACGGAGCACTGAAACGCGTATACCTAACCCTCCCCCCGCCCTCCTCTCTCTCCCCCGTGAACCTACAGAAGGCGGAGATTTGGACATAACTTGGGTTACGTTGGACGTAACGCTAGACACTTCGAATTTGAAAACCACTTAGTCACAAAAAATGTTCACCATACACCAAGAAGCCACTTGATACTCGACCGGCGTGCGGTCGTGTATCAGGTATCATGTCTATAAGGGTCGTCTGAGGTCTTGAACGTGAAGCACGTTGAAGACCTCAGGCGAGCAGTCCTACCACACTGGCTACAGTTCTCACCTACAGCTTGTAACAGTGTCGCCGTCATACTTTGGCAGACCGAGGTTACGCTGTCTAATTAAAGTAGGCTCGTTTCAGTCACCTGCACCTCCTGCGCCGGTGCAGAAAAGTGTAGGCAGGGTTGGGCAGAAATACTCGAAAATGTATTTGGAAGTACAAATACTGGGATACATTAAAATCGTAGCTTAAATACTGATACCGAAATATATCTGTAAAAGTGTATCGCGATACGTATCGGAAATACATTTTAAATAGAGGCAAAAAGTATTTGAAAATACAAATACAGAAATACTGATACGGCAATACATTTTTCAAATTTGTTTGAGACACCAAATGAGATGAAGCTTGAAGTTGGAAGTGGAAGTTTTTGATCCTGAAATTACTTCCCGTAGGCTTGTCACTTTGTCTTAAAGGCAGTGATTTCGGGCGACAAAGAGTCTTCAATGGGCTCAAAAAAAACAAAAAAAACGTTCTATTAAGGACTGACTGCGGTCCCTTCCCTGACATCCTCTCTGTTTGACGAGAGATGCGAAAAGACTTCGACCTCTAAATAAATTCTATGTCATCCTAAATCCCATGAAAACGTCACCACACCCCTGTCCAATAAGGACGCCCCTGTCAACATTTGTCACATGACGTCACGGTGGAATGAACTGGTATTCTTTATCTGTAGATGTGGCCTTGAACATTAAACTTTACCACGCTGCTGTATGAAAGGACAATACGTACTTTTGTTGTAGGTTACCTCGTTGAAAATCGTGCAGGATTTTTGAGAATGGTGAACCACCTGAAGCATCCTGGAACACATGTCTTATCTTCTGTTACGGTTGAAAAAAACGATACGGTGGCATCCCTGTTATGAAGGTCCTTCCTGCCAACCCTCCGCCACCGAAGCATAGATTGCAGTCCTCAAGTTTCGCCTTGCACACTTCAAATAGAGACCTCGTGAATTGCGACATGATATTGCCGGCACAGGTGCGAGCTCTCTGAGAAACAGCGCGCTCGAGACGAGTCGCAGGTGTACGAAGTCTGGGTCGGCACAGCGAGGCCACGTCTGACCTCCTTCCTGGGTTTCGTATCACCAGAGCAGCGGGTCACTTTCACGTCGGGTGATGACGTACGCTTCAGCCTTGCAATATTACGGGCGCAGCCGCAGACGCATTCGAATCTGTGTTGAACTTCACTGCGTGAGTCATCCTGCTATTTCAAGTCAACCACCGCCAGGCTCGTGCTGCATCGGACTGTGACTCAGCTTTGCCGGCTGGGTGTACTGTGTACGCTAAGGCAAGAGAGACGGTTAGCAGCGGGCTTTGGATGCCAGCAAACAATGACTCAAGAAACCCTTACCTAAGGGCCTGCGGCACAAGATGCTCTGACTCCTAACTGACTCCACTCCTTCCACGCCACCTGGTTCGAGTCCCCGACTACGCGACAGTTCTCAGAAGACAGAAGAGGATGCATAAAAAAATAGTTTGAAGAATCGAAAGGAACCTTGGTCAGCATGGTAACAATCACCCAGCATCTCCTTGACCCTGGTGCCCTCAGAAATAAAAAAACAAAAATGCGTTCGGATTTTTTTTTCGGGGGGGGGGGGGGAAGAGTATTTTTCAAGAAATGTAACGAAATACATTTCACCCTGATTGTATTGCGGTACAAAGGAACATCCAAAATGTATTTCGATGCAGGAATACAGATACTATTGAAAAAAGTGTATCGCGATACAGAAATACAGATACGAAATGTATTTCTGAAATACTATCGCGATACATTTGTCTCGCAATACTGCCCAACCCTGAGTGTAGGGCGGTCTACTTCCGGTCGTATCTCAATACACAAACCGGTAGTGCACTGCCCTACACTTTCCTGTGCCGGTGCAGGCGGTGCCGGTAAATCGAACGAGCCTACTGCGTGAACTGTTATACGCGGATTGCACGTGACGTCATCATACATTGCTGGTGGGCGTTCCTTCTTGTTCTTGTCTCGAAAAACAAACTCGCGCTTGCGATTAATCTACTGCAGAAAGTGCGCAGGCTCAGCAGCGAGGCCACCGGAATAGTCGGTGATGTGGCGTCAAGGTAAGCCGTGTACAAGGCGTGCGTACGTGGAACGCAGCTTTCGGCCCTCGCGTGGCGCCAAACGAAGAGGGACGGTGGCGAAGAGACGGTCTCGGCCACCGGAGGACGATTAGTGTGCGGTCGCGAGGTCCGACCTCTCGAGGCGGCAGCGGCAATGATCGGCTTTCTTCGGGCGTTCCATTACTCATTGCTGGGGCTCCCCTCTGCCCCCGCCTGGCTCCCAGTGTTGCTCGCCCGGGCCCCGCCGTTGCCAGGGGCGGCGCTCCTGTGTTTGCCTCGGCCACCGGGCTCCATCTGTTTGGCTGGGACTCCGGCTTGCGCTCCGTTCTCTCTCTCGGCCGCTAGAGTACACAGGCGACGACTCTGGCGTCTCGCTTATCTTCCTTCGATTTCTTTTCTTTCTGGCCGGTGGCAGATTAAAGAAAGAGCCTTCCGATTGCTTTCCCCGGGGTTTTCGCGTCGGCGGGTGCCCTCGGGGGGCATGCGGTGCCACGTGGCGACCCGTCTCCTTGTTTGTTCTCGGTCCCGGCGCTGTTGTCGGTGCCAGCGAGCGAGGCATCGCCTGTCTGGCGAGACGAAGAGATCGGATGGCCGCGCTTTGTACGGTTTCGCGTGCCAAAGGAACACAGATCCTGATCTTTATGTCGCATTTGACCTTGGGACTACGCAGCGGGCACTGCCAGTTTCGAACGCACAGCCGTTCTTTACTTTAGAAATCGTAAAATGTCGTTCATTTAAATATTTTCAACAGCATAAATTATCTAAACGACACTGGCAAGCTGTACCAATACGCGCAGTTAATTTGATTTTTTTCTTTTGATGAGCGATGTAGGTTTATTTTGCAAAATAAGCTCTCATATAAACGGAAATTGTTTTGCAACTCAACATGTTAGCGTCTCGCTCCGTAGACGTGTTGGTGGCCGCTCTGAGACCGAGCGGCGAGTGGAATCCCTGCGTCCCGTGCTGGCAGCAGAGGAGCGTCACAGATCCTGTCACACACCCGAACAACTTCTCTCGTCTATTTTGACGAAGGTCTACACATTTCTCATTGGACTACGTTGGCTGTGACTATAAATGTCAGTTGATTTAATCAATGTTAGGTATATATAATTCGCTGTTGGCAGAATTACACTTCCAACTTGACGTCCATTACCTCCCGTCGACGTTATCACGAAGATATAATTTCTTTATATCAAACGCCCGATTTCTTCCTAAATGTTTTCAGGCATTTTACACGCTCTACACACGCGCTTGTCCGTTTCGAGCATGCCGGCTTATGGCTTATTTACTCAAAAGTCAAATGAGCAAAAGCGTAGTTTGAGGCGATCACTATAATGGCCAAAGCACTAGTCTCCCACATACTATTCTGATCGTGCGATATGGCCTCACCGATGATTCAGGTTAAAAGGGAATCAAGTACAAGCCTATCCGCCCGTCTGAAAGTCGGACTGCATAAGCCCCTTTCACATGGTGCGATTTTACTTGCGATTTCGCACTTGTGACGTCGCTCAATGTGGCCAAAACGAAAAAAGAAAGTCGTGAAAGTTGCCGCGCTCACTGCCGCACTTTCGAAATCACGAGTAAAACCGCATTATGTGAATTGGGCTATAGACCACGTTCTGTGAATGTTTCGACAACGAAAACCTACCCTTCTTTTATGCGTTTACAATGTGGTTTACCTTATAAAGGCAAACAAACGCATGCACAGACTAAAACCATGAAATCACGGCGCACATTCTGTGGTTGATTGGAAGAGCCGGCGGATGATCAGCACAGAAAGTCGGCAAACGTCGATCGTGACGTTGCGCTTTCGGCACTGTTTGATTGGCCCCGTCGGCTGCCCTCAGACTTAATGTGGAATGAAGTGTGTCTTTAAGGGGGGTTGATCAGTGCAGTTCGACTGCCATCGAGAGGTCTTCGCTGCCACATCACCAACTAGAAAGTCTCTTCATCCTTTCGTAACAAAGATTGCTTTCTCCGTTGTTCCGATCCTAACGAATTTGCTGGTTCAAGAAAAGAAAACGGTGCAGTCCCTTTCCACCAGGTCAGCAATAGTGCAAGCGCAAGCAAGTGCCATGTTCGTTCGCCCGTGGCAGGTTGGCGTCCTAATCCAAGCATCGGGACGCGGCGCTTTGGATTACCGAGACGCTGCTTTCCCAAAGCGGATTAGGCGACTCTGCCTTGCTCGACGCTTCGCGCGTCTCTGAGAGATGCGGTAGCGTGTTCCGCCTGCGCGGGTGATCGGCTAACGGTAACGCTATGGAAGTGCGGCAAACAACAAGTTCTAAACCTTTCGTTTTATTAGCTTTCTTTTTTTGTTTTTTTCCTCTTGTCTTTTGCGCGAGGATCGAAGACGCTCGTTACGTGTGCGCCACTTGTTGAGGAATATGGATACCCGCGAATAAGTTGTTCGGATGGAATTCTTTGCGTCGCTGGTGCTTCGCGTATTCTGTTCACTCGGAAAGGGAGATTTCAGTTTCTCTTTCCAAGTGAGGAGGTGGGCTTACATTTTGCGCGCGTGGGATAGATTTCTCCGTCGAAGCGTGGAACCAGGCTTCGGGGACGTTCGCCTGACTACAGTCGACGGGGCCTCTTCGTCGCTCCGAAGAAATTTTTCAAGAGAAATGGCGTAGCGCGAGCAGAGCGGGGGCGTCTCGTATTCAAGCGCTTAAATGTAGCAGGCCTACTTTATATTCGGGGAGAGCTCCTAACTCGCATTTACATGGCGCACATCGATTTCTGGGAGGTCGTGACGGCCGCCGCTGCCTGAGCCTTCGTTCTGAGTCTTTTTAGAAGGATTGCTCGAGTTTTTCTTTAACCGGTCTCCAGCTTTTGTTCAGTAAGCGCAGTCGTTTCTGAACCACTAATGCGAATTATAATATCACAAGAACGTATGTGATATTTACTAGCCTCAAAAATGTGTGCATGTGCAGTTTTTTGTTTGTTTCTTAGGCATACATTTACAGTTGTTTATACATGTCGTCAAGTTCACTTCAGAAATGACAATAACTATATTTTGTCTTAGTATCTGTGTAGTTATGCTTACTTACGCCATTTTTATATATCAATTTATATTAGCAGGTCTCCGCGCCCCGTCTCTGCCGCAGAGTCACACTTCTTAATATCTGATGGGAGTGGTTTTTCCCTTCAAATCTTGACGGGCAACGTCTTGCAAAATAGGACTCACGTTTACAATAACTCTTACGCGCGGTTATTGACATGACAACGTGATGTTAATAATATTTTATTAGGGCTGGGTGTCGATTAAAATGTTTAACCCAAATAATTACTACCCTTTATACGATTAATCGCTTGTATTGACCTCCGTGCATAATATCCCAAAAGGTCAAAACTCCACTTTTTTTTAATTTTTATGAAATATTTGTATTATTATTTAGCCTTACAATCGTTCTGGCTGACAATCATACGGAATGCTATATGGATGTACACATCGTGACACTGTTAGCGCGAACACGACATCGGCGCATTTTCGCATTTTACTTCTAAATAGTATTAGCGAGCACAAACTTTTACCGCTGACATTATGGAACTAAATTAGCTCTTTCCGTAGTGATAATAACTTGGCTGGCATCCCTTGGTTTCAAAGAGAAAAACTGAAAAAAACCGGCGGTTTCTTGTTCGCACTAACAGTGTCGCGCTCTGTACGTACCATGGAATGATGGAAGACTACAGTGCTGCCTTCTAAAATAAATATATGAGCGCAAATTAATAAAAGAGACATTTTTCTCCGAAAATTTTTGTAACATATACCTGACCTATTAACCGGTTAAAGAAATTATCGCGATTAAAGCATTAATTGATTAATCGGAAGGTTACTAAATCACTCGCTCAACACTAATATTTTTACATGTTTGACGGTGCCATCTTTGTTCATTGCGCTTTCAGGTCAGGCAAGAAAGCGGGCGCGCAGGTAGCTGTACGGGTGATCCCGATTTCTGCCACTGTTGTACTGCCGTAGAAAACGAGCTGCTGTAGAACTTTAAACACACTGTTGCCCCGAAAAGAAAGGATGGTACTGAGCCGTGTCACTCTACCGCGTCTTTTTTCCTTTCTAGATCGCGACTACAACTTTACTCGACACTTTTTGTCCCAAAATTCTACGCGACGTTTTAACGTGCGAACCGCGTGTACGTACATTGAGGCATTAAGGGTACATTCCCGGCAACGTTATACTGAAGTACATTTTAGCTTAACCTCCGCTATACTCGAAAGTCGTTATCATGAGCAGACATCGCGTCCGGTTTTCGACCGCTTGTCAAGAGGCCTCTTTGCCCCCCCTCGGGCCCGCCCGCTTTCTAAAGCCGAAGGCGCACCGCTCACACATCATACAAAAGATAGCCTGCAGACAGATTCGAACGCTAGTCACCGCGAGGTGACTCGCGGTGACTCGCGAGGTGACACTTGGGCACGCGGCAATCAAAGCACGGATATCGCGCTGTCTGCAGACTGTCTTTTGCATGATGTGTATGAGCAGTGTGAACACCCCGGCTTTAAGCTGCTGTCACATTGCTAATACATCACACCAAAGGCAGTCTGCATCTGAAGCGCGTTTCTTTCTTGTATGACCCGTATACAAGAACCGCCAGCAGACATGTTAGAAGCACACCACAGGTGTGTATACGCAGCAAACGTACTTCGAACGCGCTTAAAGCGTCTGCGCAGGTAATTTTGTCGTCATGCCTCTGCCGCGAACGCCATGTCCTTTGTATGATTTATATACGAGCATTGTAACCGCGGCTTTGTGGGAAACAACGTGCGTTGTCTCTCGAACACCGTGGGCTCTTCTCCCGTTGGCTGAATCCATTGATTATTGACCAAGCGGTTGCCTAGCGACACGGCTATATGAGCACACGATGAGGCGCGCATGAGTATACGTGGTCAATAAAGTCAAGGCCTTCCAGCGAGTGAGAACAGCTCCTGCGAAGAGAAGACCCCAACTTTAAAGGCACGCAATGACGCGTGATAGCGGCGGGCGCACGCGTCTGGAACCTTCGACGTATATGCTGATTCTACATTTGGCCCAGACGCTTCTGGATTGCCCACTAATCGATTTCATCCGCTCTGGGATGTCTGGCGACGTCTATTGTCGGGGTATATACATATATAGACACTCATAGACGGCTTTGTACAGCGGAATTCGTCTTAGCTCTACTTTAGCTTTTGGTGTTTTTTTTTATTTATTGCTTCGATCTTTATTATTTTTACGCGAGGGGGTCTCATTGTATTTTAAGACGCCGGGACGCTTTAGTTTTTGACGTCGGTTTTCTTTTACGGGTATCGCCAATTTTTGTGGCTTGATACGCACCTTTTCAGCACTTGTTAGTTATTGTCCATTGCTGGGCTGTGTACGCCTGCGTGCGCGACGTATTATGTTCCGCCAAGGAGGGCTACTCCGCATACTCCAAATGCCTTCCACAGTCCAGTAGACAAAATGGCGGCGCCTTTGGTTCCTGCGAACCCTTTGACTTCTTTTGCAGTCGTGTGAAAACTGTAGCGAACCATTGAGCCGTGTGCAAGTAGAGGGCGGTGTGAAGAGGACGGGTATAAAAGAAGTGTCCCGAATAAAATTTACTAGCTGTGTTAGAGACGTCTTGTGTTTGTCCCCTCCTTGTTGCTTCCGTCTTGGGAGTTGGAAATGTTTAACTTTAACCAGCTCGCCTGCCTTCGTACGTTATCTTCCGCCAAAGAAAACGACTGCTTGCACCACTGCTTAGACGAGACCTGCGGTCTCCGCCTTGAGCCTATACAAGCGCGCACCTCTATGATACAGGTTAATCCCGCACGGCTGACTTGGCCGTGGGGCGATAGTGTGTCGCTACATGTTTTTCACCTCTTAGCGGGGTACAAAGTACCCCGGGCTCGTTGGGTACGAAGCCAAGCTGCAGCACTAAGGCGCAGCAGTCGAGTGACTGGGCTGAGCAGCCACTCTAGGTTCTGCGGACCTACGATTGCTCCTGTTGTAACCAAGTTCGCCAGGGACGCACCCCTTTAGGCTCACTGGGCTAGCGGCGGCCACCACGGGCAGGTAGGAGTTCGATTTTGGGCGAGCAAGCAACCATCTGCTCTCACCCCGAATCCAAGGCGTGCATGCCATAGGAAACAAGAGAGTCATAGAGAAAAAAAAAGATATAAAACGCGTAGGTGGATCAGTTAATATTTGAAAAATCATTACCTTTTCTAAATTTATCATAATTGTTCTGGCCTCTAATAGTGGTTGTCGACAATACTTAAGTTGTTACATAAACCGTAGGACCTATAATTATAAAGATAATTAGCCGAGTTGAGTGAATTAGGAAACCTATAGGGACGATTGTCCCCTCCGCCGAGCCTGATAAATTCACGGGGAAGACCACTGATCTCAATGACAATTGCTGGATCGCGTTTGCCCGCTCCGCGAATGCGGTCACTGGCGGCCATCTTTAGGTAGAGTTATATCACCTCTAGCCAAGATACAGCTGCTGCAGTCACTTGGCAGCCGCCATCATCCATCCATGTCAGATGGCGTTTTGGCAGTTGTGGTGGCAGGCTGCCATCAAAATAGCGTGGGTGATATTCCGTGATTGATTGAAATTGTTTGACGAAAAATGTTTTTGAAACCCGGCGTGAACGGAAGCCCGGTCTTTGAGGACCCGGTAAAAGTTTCACGAAATCGCACAGCACCGGGGAAAAGCAGCACAGCACGCATCAAAAGTCGCATCGAAAGAAGCATCGAAAGCAGACGCCGGTACGTAGTCTGCTTTCGATGCAAGCTGCGCTGCTTTCCCCCCGTGCTGCGCTTTCGTAGAACTTTCGCCGGGTCCTCAAAGATGAGGCTACCGTTCACGCCGTGTTTCAAGAATTTGCTTCGTCGAACAACCTCAATGAAGCACGAAATATCACCCACGGTACAGTGTACTAGATCTACGGCTATTTTATGGCAGCCTGCCGCCATTGCGCTGTCCGCCATATTACTATGATGGCTAGAGATGATATAACTCTACCTAAAGATGGCCGACCGTGGCCGCATTCCGGTCCATAGGCAGAGCTGGTCAAACGCGATCCAGCAATTGTCATTGAGATCAGTGGGGAAGACAAAACTCGTTAGACCGTCACGCCCTATCTTTTTTTTTATCTGCTGGAAGTAAAATTAATTACCTTGTATATAGTTTAGGTACGTAAAACCTTTCCTTCTTACTTTCTGGAAAACTCGCCTTATAATTATGGGGCTTAAGTCGTTTAAATTTAACGAGTCCCGCTGCCCTTATAATCTTAGGGATCGGATTGTTGTTCTGATTTAGCATATTCTTTTCAGTAACAGCTTTCCAAAGCAGCCTGTCGTGAGATTATATTATTACGGACGTACAAAAATTGTGTCGAAGATATTCGTAGAATTAAAGATCCGATTATGCGTCTTGCCATGACCAGTGTCAGTATTTTTTTTTCTTCTTTATTTATTTAATGTAATTCGCTTTACTTTGACATGGTGTCCGGCCGCTCAAATTCCACGCACCTTTTCTTTTGACGTATACGTTTTTACAGACTGCGATGACAAGAGCGGGCCACTAGAAATATATTTTTTTCGAAAAACCAGGTGCTTGCGGATTTTGACTTTCTATAATATGGTCACCGTCAACCTAAAAAAGCCAAAGCGCGAACGCAAACAGTTTTTTAAAGCACCCCTTAAAAGAATTCATCGTGAAAAACCTACAAGGTTTTTTTTATGCTCCTTTTTTTCGAAAAAGTACTTTATCGTTTAGTTTTCTTTCTAGTGCGCCAGGGGGCGATAGTGCTTAAAGCGCAAACGTTCTTCACGAGCTGAAAGTGTTCTTGGGGGCCTCAAAACACATTCCAAGCCCGGATTTCTTTTTTTTTAAGTTTGTGACGAGTCTTGGGCGTGTTGTTATCACTCGACAACCAATGAGATAAAAACGTTGGCCGATAAAAAAAAACGCCCAAAGGCAGATCACTAAGCCAGAAGCGTGGTCCTAATGTGGAGCGCAAGTTCGTCTGTTTCTTTTGCAGGCGTTGTGGTACGTCAGAACTCCTAGCTCTGATTGGCTCTGATTGGAAGGAGAGTGGGCAGACCTCAAAGCAAGCTGCCTTAATGTCTACCCACTATTCATCAATCAGAGCAAATCAGAGCTCGGCGTTCTGACGTCATCACAACCCCTGCAAAAGAAGCAGACAAACTTCCGCTCCGTATAATTAGCCACGTCCTGCATTTTTTTTTTAAGCTGCCAGTGACACTTAACTTTTTCGGGGGAAACAAAATATTTTTTTCCTTCAGTATGACTATGCGGGTAGACTATGCGAGACCTTTATTTTTTGTCAAAAGGTATGTTAAACCATGGCCTCCGAGATCGCTTCGGGATCCCGGAGGCCATGGTTAAGCTAACAAGTCGGAACCCTGCGTAGATTAAAGTTACGTGGGTCAACGGTATAGGCAATATCCAACCAGTGCGCCGCCATGTCTGAGCCCATGGGTCCTGAATCAGGGACACCGCCGTAAAAACATTTAACTTCCCTGCTCCCGGCATCTGTCCAACTGGCTGTATGCCACGCAGTAGATCGTTACTGCATGAGGGCGATTAGACTGCTGAGCCTATAGTTTGTTCAGGATCACGTAACGAAACGAGACGAGTGCAGAAAATAACAGCAACAACAACACGGAAAGGCTTGACAGTCGACCCTTTATCGAACAGGGCTTCTATCTCGTCTCTATTTATCTTGCCTTCCGAGAAATCGATTGATCTGCTTGGTTTCACCGAGGCGTGTCCGCAACATGGCGTCCACAAACGGACCGACGGAGAAAAGAATACCGAGGTTGGATCTGGAAGAAAGAAACATGGTGGCGTGCGATAGACCGGTCGAAGGAAGCCCGGAATAGGTGACCGATGTCGAACGGAAGCCCGCTGCCCGGCAGAGACGGCTGTCGCTGCTGCCTGAGACAGAATTGGCCTGTCCCGACACGGTGTGCGATCTGTCACTTAGGATTGTCGGAAATAAAACAAACGTTAATTTACAGAAGGAAAAAAACTAAGGCTGTTTGCATTTAGCTGTCGGTGCTCTTGGATGGCGGTTAGCCTGGCACTGTCATGCACAGTCAAACGCAGCGTGCTTACGGAGTAAGAAGAGCATCTCACACATGTCTCTTTAAACTCAGAGACTCCCGTGCACAGTGCATACAATATGTACTTTTTTATCGAGAAGTTCGTTTTGTTGTTGTTTTATTTATTCATTTATGCAGACAGACTGTAGATATAATTTTCGCATTAACAAATTCGAGTGATATTTCATAGTCAATAAACTGGTGTTCGTCATTGCCAGCCTACTAAAATCTAGGTTTCGTTACTTTTTTTTTACCATCTACAGCATTTTTTTACCTTACACATTTTTTTTAATTTGTAGACCGAATTTTAATTATCTAGCGTTGCTCAAGGTTTCAGGAGGCAGAAGCCGACGGTATTAAATTCAGGAGTCGGAAACTTAACATTACTCCATTGTTGTTGTTGTTGTTCTTTTTTTCTTTTTTTTTAAATTTTGGTAAAAAAAACAGTTGTTTTTTTACTCATTTTTTGTAGGGGTTGTTGTGTTCCCGTATTGTCTTCTAAAAGATAGTTTTAATTTAGACATTTTTTTTCTATTTGCTTAGTCATAAGTCATTGAAGGTGTCCTGGGGAGCTGTCTGAGATCGCCTAAATACGGCGATAACCCGCTCTGCACGATCTAAGCATCCTAGAAATCCATAAATCATAACGATATGCGCGGCCGATTTCCCTATTAGAAAGTCAAGCAACGACCAAACACACCGAGGTCGATGAAAAACACAAATTTTGTTGTCTTCGTCCGTTTTTTTTTTATCGTTCCCTATCTCAGGGTCTACAAGATGCCGAGCTTTTCGTGTTTTCGTGTATAACAATTTCCTTGCTCCCAAGATTAAACCTAAATAGATTAGGCGCGTATATTCCGCAGTTCGGCGATTCCAACGTCTACGCGGAATAGAAGGCTTATCGCACTTACACGAGAAAGGCATGAGCAGCCAACAGAGTTTCCCAGTCATGCTGCTTTTATGGTGCTGCAGCTCATTTAGCGCCTATCTATGGTTCCGCAGTGTAAAGTACAGAGATTTCGCGGCACGAGCGTATCGCCGCGCCAAGTTTCTTTGCGCAGCGCCGGAAGACACCCACTCTAACCCATTCCGGGCTCGGTGGTCCGGGAGGACTTGGAAATAGCGACTCTAGGAAAGTCAAGGCGTCTCGAACGGACGATCGGCGCACCCGAGCCCCGTCCTGTCCCTCGGAGCAGCGTATAGCCCGTTCACCAGTTAGCTGACAGTGCGGTGGGAGCTGTAGGCGCTTGCCGGACCAACCAGCCGCCTCTCTTTCATCGGGCGACCCCTCTCTCTCTCTCTCTCTCTGCGCGTGTGTTGTATGGGCGGGAGCATGATCACGTGTCGATAGATCCACGAGCGATTGGTCCAACGGGTCCCCATCTTCCACCCCACTCTCAGCTTATAGGGGTTAATGCGGGCTCTAAAAGCCGCGCGCCGCTGCCGGTGTTTGGTTCGTACGCGGCGCTTCCCTCCAGCGGCGGGCGCATGCCCTTTTCCCCTCCGCCAATGATGCAATAAAAGTCAGCCTGCCGGAAGGAATGGGGCTTCAGGGAAATCGGCTTTTCCCTGCCGCCGCAACCACCGCTGCTGCGGACCAGCCACTTCGAAATGTTTCGAGGAGAAGGACTGGCCAATTCCCGCGTGTTCGCGATGCGAGGCCGAAGCGCACCGCGGATTGCGACAGCGAGTGCATTTGACCACCCCGACTGCAACTCCACTCTCGTTTGGGTCGAGTGCAACTCTGCGTCGTAGTTTGGGGCGTTGCGGACGGGGCGGAAACTATAGAGCTGGACTCCGATTGGCAAAATTGAAAATACAACAGGTAGGGAAAAAACCTACTTAAGTTCGATTGCCGTCAAACTGTAAAGATCTTTTTTTATTTAGTTGAAAGCATTACGAAGATTAAAAGGTTCTTAACGCAATTATTTCTTCGTAATAAGATAGTGGCTGGCGTTCAAGCACCTATATATTTGCACAAAAAAATGCTAGCATTATTTTGAATGTTTTTATTTCGCTGTAGTTGATCTAAAAGAAAAAAAGGTTTTAATTGATGGGGAAATTCAAGTTTCGTGGTTTCCACGTAATTTAGGTAGGTGATTAGGAATCCGAATTATAAGCAGTTCAAAAGCTTGTCGAGAGTCACTAAAGCTCAGGGTGTGGCCTATGGTGTTTACGCTTTCTGCTTTGTGATTGGTTCTTGGGCGTTCTTGTCGGCTAAGATCGCAATCTGAATGGCTGCGGAGCGATAAAAGGGGTTCGGGACTCACCACACCCCGTGTTTCTTGCGCTGTCACTGACTATACACGCCTTGCACGTGACGTATATGGCACCGTACCAGCCGCCATTGTTCTCTGTACCATTCCTGTGCCCGTGCCTTACGGAGCGTGCATTTCGCAGCACCATCGATTTTGTTCTTCTTGGCGAGGCTTGCCGAGAAGAAGAAATTCGATGGTGCCAAATGTGTGCTGCAAAGGATGCGGGCACCGGAGCATAGTCCCGAGCGGTGGCAGCTGATATGATGTCAATGCCAACCACGTATATAAACTCGTTGTCAATTGGAAAAAATGCGTATAGTTTCTACGTTGCGCACTATACTCTGTTTCACCTTATGTTGTACCGCAGAAAAGGCTAGAAGCGCGAGCTCCTTGCTCTGGGGCAGATCTCGGCGGCACAAGCTCTCGTGCAGCAAGGACAGCTGCCAACGCTATGAGCTCGCGCTTCTAGCCTTCGCTGCGGTACAACATAAGGTGAAACGAGTAAACCCGAGTTGTCGGGGGATGAAACGGTGTTTCCGTGGCTTCCGTGTTTAAAACGTGTACTCCTCGATAAAATAACGTATGGCTAATCTGAAATGCATCTACACATATTTTAATTCACCTTATAAAGGGGTAAATTAGTAAAGCTCCGCAAAAAGCAGGACTTTTTTGTGGTTTTTGAAGTAAATACGATTATAGGTAAAAGTGCTAGAGGAACGGGTTCGCAGATATTAGCAGGGTGTATATATTTGAACAAACTAAACTCTGCTTCGCGATATTCGACGATGAATTGAAGCGGTCAACGGCTCTCCGTACCAAAACTACGGTCCGTTACAACATATATGGTCTCCAGGAGAGGCTCTGCCTCCACATTGACGTAGAAAAGTGCCCTAGTCAGTAACAACGTACCATTTATTCATCTTTTTTTTCTTTTTTTAAGTCAACTTTTTTGTTTGTGAATGGTAAAATTATTTTTGTTTTCCTGTTGCCAAAGCTAAATAGTGTTGGACGTGTCCTAGGATAGAATAATTTTCCCTTTTTTATTTTTTAGACCGCAAGCACACCACTAATACATCGTACAAGTGACAGTCTGCAGACACTTTATGAGGCGTGTTTCTTCCTCGTATGATACGGTCCTGCCACATAGGTCATACAACAAAAACAAAAACTGTCCGCGCACATGTTTGAAGCATGCATAATATGTGAAGCAAACACGCCTCGCGGACATGCTCGAGGTGCCTGTCCTCAGACAATTTTCTCACTGTGTCTCCAGCCAACGCCGTGTTCGGTAGAGGGCGGCCCGTGCTGCCCTCTACCGGAAACATGTGGCAGAAGACGAAGAAAGGAACCGAAAACGTTCCATATAGCTAAAAGATGTGACAGCCATCGGCGAAAATGCTATTAGTAAATCGAGCGCGAGTGTGTCAAGTCGCTTCCGTAGAGTGCTGCCGTCCAACCGAAGCTAACTTTGCCGCCGTGTGCATTATTTTCTTATTTCGTTTTTATTTGTCGAGCGCTCCGCGAGCTGATCGAATCTAATTTCGAATTTTAGAAGGCACGAGAGACTTCGAAAACGCGCCCAGGACCGCGGTCTGAATTCCTCTCGCCTCCATGATTCCCGTGGATTTTCCGTGAAGGCTTAAAATTCCAAAAAAGCAAATTGGTTTTCCCTTCTTGCTTCGAGCATTTATTGTACGTATTTTTTGTGTGTGTCTTCATCGTGTTTATTGTACGCTACCACTCCGTGAAGTTTCTTAAAGTTCGGCTCACCCGAAAATATTTTCAAAAAATTCTGCTCTGGCAGAATTAGTTTCCTCTGACGAAAAAGAAAAAAGGCCTTTGCACAAAAAGAAGTTTATTTCTAGATATTTTACTTCATATCTTAGCTCAGTCTATTATTTAAAATCGGTACGCACTCGTGCAACTAGAATGGAACATGGTTTGCATTTGAATAAGAAAGCTATAGGTATGTATATAGTTATATAAAGGATCGGAATTCAAGTTTTCCTTCAGTTATTGGCTAAATTTGTGCACAGCTTATGTTACGATTTCCTGCGCCATTTTGAGTAAGCCCAGCACGGCTTTAGTGTATCTCGAAGACCCAGGTGCGCCTTCATGAATTATGCGTTTGTGAATTAATTTTGCGCGCTTACTCCGAGGAGATTTCGTTCCATCAAAATAAATATTTGTAAAGAAAAAAAAGTGTTTTATAGAACGTATTTCATAAGAACACATGAATAGGAAAAAATGAACAAACCACGTTTCGTGATGTTTTTACTTCAAAATATACATCGAATCTGAAGTACTAAGAACAAGCTAATGTTGCACGTTTCTTTTAAGAACAGAAAATTCTCAGCTAAAGAAAACACAGATTGAACTAACTTTTAATTAGAAAGAGGATACTGTGTGCAGGTTTCTGAGTGATGTCGGTTACGTTGTGCTTGATTATGTCCGAGAGTTCAACTGGCAGATACCATTTACGCAAAACACAGATATTTACTAGCAAATATAATTTGTGCTAGAACTCCGGGTAATTAATTTTAATGTTTCCTATTCTAGAGCTGAATTACTACATATAGTTTCAATGTGTATGTTTTTTTATGCTTAAACTTACTCTTATAAGAACATTAGTTATCGTAAGAGCTATAAAAAGGAGTAAATATCATCTTCTGTACAAAATAGATTATTTCGTGATATCGGTTTATGAAAGAGATTTAGTAGATCATTCCGATACCTTCGATACCCCGATAATGATAGGATGCATGCGCAAAGGCAGCAACTGAGTATCGAGTATCGTTATCGGAGTCATCGGAACGATGTACTAAAACTCTCAATGAACGCTGCAAGAGCTGGGTTGCTGGAATCCGGCATGCGCTCGCAACTTCTGCTGCGATAAACCGCGCTGAGCTCAAATTATTCGTCGAAATAGTCAATTTACTAAGTGATCAAAATAAACTTCAGCTGCCAGGCTGTAACTTTGTAAGTGTTATTAGACCCTCTACAAAAAGGCCCGCCATCTGGTAGCGACTGGACCAATGACAGAAGGCCGACATATTTTGGTCGTCTACACTGAGCATGCGCGTATCGGGCGCGAGTACTCTGTCAGAATGTCGCTTAAATTTAGTAGCAATCGTTACGTGTCCGAGCGTTCGGCTTCTGGAAGCTACGCACTGAAAGCGACGACCAGATCATAACGACAGCCACTCATCACCTAAACTGAACCAACATCGGTGATGATAGATACTTGCGAACGACAGATGTAAAGTTCCAAACATCCGTTATTTTGTTCTCGTCTCAGCTTTGTAGGCTGTATGCTAGGGCAGGGATCATTAGGTTTGTCTTTCATTCGTGTCTACTTTTTTTGCGGACGATGAACCTCGCGGAACAATCTCGACAGTAGAGAAATACGTTGGACAGCCTATAGACAAGGTGACACCGCTAACACATCGTACAAAATAAAAACAGCCTGAAAACATTGTTTGAAGCGTGCTTCTTCCTTCTGTGACATTCATGTCACATTGGTAATACACAAACTGTGTGCACACATGTAAGAAGCTCAGAAATTTAGAATTTCAAATGCTTGAGCTTGGAAAAAACAAAAAATAACGCCTCAGAAGCATCGCCGCAAAGAAGAGAAAGTGTCGGCGTCGAATCGATCGCCAAATTTACTCTCCCATAAATTTTCTGTTGGGGAGAATCCCGCAGCATTACTGCCATCTCTCGGACCGAGATTCCATTTCAGTAAACTTCCGCTTTCTGTCTTCCGTCGCTGCACAGGAGACTCGTTCCGTGCGCTACATCGTCCCGTCCGGAGGAGCGACAAGGGCGTCAAAAGCGTCGCTGCCGACTTCTTTACGCCAGGAGGAGTACACCGTGTCACCTAGTCTTTTTTCGCAATGTCCGCTTGCTGCGACGACGCCAACGGAAGCAGTCGGACCGTTGATCTATAGGAGGGTCATCGGTTGGGAAAAGGGGCCTCCTAAACATCTTTCTTCGCCGCGGGACGTCCCCGGGGGCATCACCTGACTCGAGGCCGTGGAAGGACCAATTTACGGAGACACTCTCGCCGCTTTGTCCGCTGGCGATGAGTAACGACTCCACGGGAGCTAGCCCAATGTCTGGTTTTCGGATTTCTTCCTGTCGTATGTCATCTGGTATTTGTGCTTTTATTGTGGCGTACACCTCTATTATTTTTTCTTCTCTACTTAGTCACTCCTTGTCGAGGTGGAGCTTCCATTCTGGGTGATGATGTATAGAGTATGACGGCAAGTCAACTGAAACGCTACTTCACCGCACATGGAGGGTGCAGTTCTCGGGTGCCTCAACGCAGTGCGTCGTAAGAGCGTCTGACCTTCCGTAACGGGATTCAGACTTGTACGTAGTTCAACTACTCTACTCAAGTTACTGTAGTTTAACTACTTTTCTGAGTAGTTTAGTAACTTTTAATTACATTTTTATTTCGGTAATTAGTAGTTTACTTTAATTACTTTTTTTGAGTAACTTCTGCTCAAGTTACAAATTACTTTCGAATTTTTGTGGTTGTTTTGCTTAGCAACAAACATTCCTGAACAAAGGAGAGAAGATGTTCGAAGATCAGCTGATATTTCCAAAGAGGGGAAGCATGTGGCGTAGGAAAGGGGGGGGAGGCGGAGAAAATTGTTTGTAGAGTTCGAAACTCCCCCAAAGGAGCGAACAGACACGACGCAAGAGAGACCGAGTAACTGCGGGATTTGCGCCGACGACTGGCGTTTCTTTGTGTCCCGAAGCTCAAGGAGACTCGACCCTTTTGAAGAAAGGGCTGGTCCCCGCTTCTCCCCAACGCAGAAACTCTGACCCACTACAGGAGGTGCACACACTGCATCCTCACTCATAGGAGGCAACAAAATGCAGCACTTGATCTGAATTTGAAACTCATCTTGTGCTCCCGTAGTTTGTGATGTACTCGAAGAATCGCGTGCTAAAGGGCAACGCAAAGATGACCTTTTTGCGTTGCCTTTCCTCCCAAAACTCAGAATATGGAGATCTTCAAAGATTCATAGATCGTTCGAGAAACCTGTAGTAATTCCTCCACCGTTTTTATATAAAAAATAATAAACAAGCAGTGTTGGGAAGTACTCTGTGTACATGGTACTTAAAGTACTACTGTTTAGAAAAATTTTACTTTACTTGAAGTAAATTTTCGGAGCATGTACTTCTATTTTTCGAAAGAAAGTAAAACTCCCAACTTCAATAGACGCTCCTCGAATT